>JAKWBI020000746.1:0-21466 GCA_022664585.2 Zalerion maritima | reverse complement strand
CCTATTTACGAATTCCGTTTTTAAGGCCTTTTTCGCTTTAATCCATATTTTTCCTATAATAAACAATTCGATTAATTCGGTGTAAGAGTTAATATAATATTATATAATATAATTTATTTTTTACGTATTATTTATAAATATTGCTTATTTAAATATTCAATTTAATTAATATATATATTAAAAAATATTATTTTCCTTAAATATTACGCTCCCCTATATACCAGGGAACGGTAACGGTAATCGGATTATAATATATTGGTTTATTTTATAAGGATTATATTAATTAATATTAAATATTACTTTTACGGATTAACCGGGGAATAATATTCGTTTTATTTCTTAAAATATTAAAAAAATATTCGTATTATATTTTGCCCGGGGTATTAGCATAATAAGAGTTTTTAATAATAGGATTTTAAGCGAGGGAGGGTTAAAAGGCAATCGCTCGGCTCCTTATTTACGTCGTAAGGTTTAAATTTTATTAATATTTTCGGATATTTTTACTTTCGAAAATTATTTTTAAACCTAAGGCCTATTTATAAGGGGTTTTTTATTTTCCTTTACCGTAATCATATTTTGGTAAAAAAGCCTTCGCCGCGCCCTGCCTTAAAAATATAATATAATAAATTTAAATAATGGAATAATTTTCTAAAAAATAAAATAATTTATAAAAAATAAAAAAGATTATAGAAGTTAGGATTTAAATAGGTTTTTAAAGGGTAATATAATACAGGATTATTTTTTTTTAACCCTAGGCTGGAGAATTATAAACGGTCCCTTAAAATTAAAAATAATAATAATAATAATACTTTTTAAGCCTTTTAAGCGTTATCGTGGGATTTTTATAATTCGAAATAGGGAATTTATATAATCTCCTTAATAATTACCTTCTTATTTTTCGGGTATTAATGCTATTTTTCCGGGACCTTAATAGGTTTTATTCCTTATATTTCGCGCCTTATATTAAAAAAATTTAGGCTTTATAAATATACCGCTTTACCGTTTTCCTTAATCGCCTTACCCTTTATTATTAATTGGTCCGCTCCTGGTAATTATTAATTTGCCGGCTTTTTATAAGGCCGGGTATAATATTGGTTAATTTATTTAGGTTAAAAGGCCTCGCCTTATTTTTTCCTAAACTTTAAACCTTTTATAATTTCCTTACCGTATATTTATCCCCCCCTTTGGCCGTTTTTTTAAATAAAAAAGATTAGGCGCCCTCGGAGGGGGTGGGGAATTAACCATGGTTTTATGGGTGGGAGCCTAAAAGTTTAGCGTTTATAATTTATAAATTATTATAATTACCATATTTCCCTTTGGTTACGGTCCGATTATAATAAAGTATAAAACCCCTAAACGTTTCCCAAATAAGTTTAATTTTCGAGATCTTTTTTTTTGTTTTTAATAAGGCTTATATAGGATTACCCTTATACCAGATTTTTTAAAAGGGGATTAACCTTAATTTAAACGGGCGATTTATATTTTTTTAAACCTTTTAAACAATACTTCCCCTGGTATTTATTAGATCGGGCACGGGGTTTAATATTAATAATAAAAAGTAAAACTTAATTTAAAAAACGGTAAGGGTTGGGCCTTTATTTAAAAAACGATTTAATAATTATAAAAAACGGTATTTATTTTTCCTTATATTTTAAAGCGTTTAATGGTTTTAATTTTTCCTTTTTTTTATACCCTTTAAAAAGCGGTAAAGGTATTTTATAATTCCTATTTTTTGCTTACGGGGTTTTAACCGGGATTATATAAATCGTTTTTCCGTTATATAATTTTTAGGATCCTTTAGACCGTAATAAGCCCTTATAAACCAAGCCCGGTTATTATATATTTTTTCCTGCCTATAAGTAAAATATTAATATTATTTAATTTTGCCTGCTTTTTCCCAAATCGGTTTAAAATGCCTCCGTAATTTTTACCTTAATATTATTATCCCTTTAACCGGAATTACGTAAATTATCCCTTTATTATATAATTTTTGGGATCTTTTTTATAACCGTAGGTAGGGTTATAATACGGGCCAATTTAAGGGCGTTTTATTTAACCCTTAAGCTTCCGCGATAACTTTAACCAGCCCTAATTATCCCTTTTTTTTAGAATCTTTTTTAATAATATAAGGATATTTTTATTATTTTCCCCTTTATTTTAAGATTAACCGGAATTATATAAATTACCCCTCCGCTATATAATTTTTGGGATCCTTTATAATTATAATGCCCTTGGAGCTTAAATTACGCTTATAAGAATATTCCTTTTATTTAAAAATAAAATTATAATCCTGCTTTTTTTTATATATATTAATATTTTTAATAATCCCTTTTTTTACTCCTTTTATAACCGAATAAATAAAGGTTTTCTTATTATATTACGCCTTAACTTTACGCCGGACTTCCGTAATATAGCGAGGGTTTAATTATTTATTAGCCTTTATTATTTTATTTATAAGGGTATAATAAAGGTGTATAGTTTTATTTAATATTTAAAGCCTAATTCTTTTTTGGCCTTCCCACCGCGATTATATACGCGTTTTTAATCGGTATCGGGTTTATTTCGGAATTAAATTCCCGTTACTTAATTTTGGCCCTTATAAATTTATAATATTACCAGGGTAATCCTATAATACCGCAAAATTTCCGCATTATTCTTTTTTTTTAAAAATATATTCCCTGGTTCCTCCGTAATAATAAATTATTTAAAATATAAGTGGTTAGTTTTCGAAAGGTTTTTAAGCTTTATATATTATGCAGATTTGCCCAATTTTGCTTATTATTACCCCTAATTTATTATACTTATTTTATTTTAGGGGTAATTTATTTTTAGCCGAATATTATACTTTTATTACCGTAAGAAAAAAACTGCCCCCTTTAAGAAGCATAATTTACGCGATTTTTTAGGTTTTTATAATATAACGTATTGGTCGGTTTTTAATTTTATTATAATATAGGTGTCCGTTTCCGCTTTTTATAATATAAGTATTACGAACTCCTTGCCGGTATATTATAAAAGGGCTTTTTTACCTTAGTATAATAATTTTCGCGGATTTTTATTTACGCTTATTAGTATAATTCTGTATAATATTATTTTTTAATTATAACCATTAACCTAAATTAATTAAAGGGAAAAAATGGTAAAGGAATTTTTTAAATTTTAATCCTAAAAAATATAGTCTTATTGCCAAGATTTAAATTCGTAAATCCTGGTTAAACCTTTAGAAAATATAACGGGGAGTAGGTTTAATAACCTCGCTATATGGTCGGTATTTAAAACCAAACTGTTTAATTTAATTAAACCTTTAATTATTTATTTAAAAGTGGCAATACTTTAAAAAATATGGAATAATCCTATACAAAATTATTCCTAAACGATAATATAATATTTGGGGGAAAATATAATATATTAAATAATAGTTATATTTTTATAACCAAATTTTTACCGCCATGGTTTATTACCCTCTTAAAAGTTTTATAAATCCCGGGGGTCCTCCTGGCTTTTTATATAATCCTGTACAGGATTATTTTAGGGCTTTAAATTAATTATTTAAGTAATTACGCCGGGCGCCGGTCTTTAGTATAAATGCAGCGGGGGATACCTCCGGCACCGTTATAATATTGTATTTATTATGCTTTTGCATATTAATAGTAATCGAATTAGCAGTTTATAATATTATTATTTCTATTATTATGCCATGCCAGTTTATCATTTCTATATATTCTATATATAAGTACGTCAATTCCATATTAAATAAGCCATAATATATCTAATACCCAGTGGCGTAGTAGGTATCGAACACCCTGCGGCGTATCTAACATAATCGTGTATCTGATAGCAAGCAGCTTTTTATTTTAATTGCATCGAACGTTCATTTGCAGCGATCCTAGTTTCCGGCCCGCACTACCATTCGACCGTTATCTGTTATCTGGTGGTGCGCAGCTCCGGCCTCATTCGACCAGGTGGGGTACGTGCCTCCGGAAAGAACGACAGCTCATTGCCGTGGAAACACACGCGTAGCATAACGCGTAATGCAATGTTTTATGTTCGTTTATACAAGCTGGAACTTAGACTTTTCACCAACATCCGCAGCACTCATATTATTATTCCTTTTTCAAGTACCAAACACTCAACGCCATGGGACGGAGCAATAGCGCCAAAACTAATCAACGCATTTTGACCTGGCTATCTACCATCGACAAAAACTACCCGAAACCCCAGGATAACATCAAGACCCCAACGCCTATTTCCCATAGGAAGCACTTCCTGCCTTCCCCTTCGCTTTCGGATCAAACTTCCATGGACGACGCCGCGATACCGACTACGCCCAAGCGCCCGCGCCTGGCCAACCTAGATGATCAAGATGCAACCCCAACCGTGGAGCCGCCCACCGTCCGGGCGCCCGTCCAACTTCGCCATCAATCGCGAACAGGATCGAGCCCGAAACGATACGGTAGAAAGAGAAAAGCCGGTGGGGTCAAGGACGACGAGTCCGTGTCAACCACCACGACAGGCACCTCCACCTCGGGGGCCTCGTCGCCTTCCAAGGCGAGCGGCATAATGACAACGCTGGATCTGTGCCCTGAAGGCGCTGAATGGCATCCGATCGAACCGGTATCGCAACTATCCTCGCCCAAACTGCGCGACTTCGTGCGCGTAATTAAGCGAACTGCAGGCGGAAATGGATACATGCCGAAAAGCTTTGAGGCATGTATCAGATCCGCCTCTGAAGCCGCCGGCGCTGCCATCGATTTTGAAGATTTTGGTAGCCATGCATTTGTGTCGACTGCAGAGGCGGAGCAAGCCCTGTCCGAACAGCCGGGCTACCTTCCGCCGTTGGAAGATGTTCTGAATATTATCGACCGTGCGCTCGAGCTGCAGGCTACATGGGATCATGAGGCCGGCTGGAGCCACGAAGTATATCATCCACTGCTCGCCTCTATTCTCCGTCACCCTAAAGCCTCACCCAAGCCCTTCGTCGACTTCACCGTCGCTACCACGGCCTCCCCTCACCCAAACTATATACCGTACGGCGTTCCCTCGAGGAAAGTTGATTATTTTATATATTTCGATCCTTCTCGTTCCCACTGTACCACCGCTATATCTCCCTTTGCGATAATATGCGAAGCCCCATCGGTCGTGCTAGATCGGCTCGACGACCTTCGCCGGAGGACAGGTACGGCGACGCCAAATCCCACCACGTTTCCCCGGCTGAAACGAGCACCCATGGTCGTGTGCGTCGAGACTAAGAAGCAAGGCGCAGGGAGCCACGGGGCCGAGCTACAGCTCGGGGTTTGGCACGCGTACCAGTGGAAATTCCTGCTGGCGCATGCGTCGTCGCCGTCCGCGCTGGACGAGCTTGCATTCCTTCCCGGCATCCTTATCGAGGGGCATTCTTGGTCCTTCACTGCATCCATGCGCCAGAAAAACGGCAAGACGGCCATTTGGTCCCACTTACCATTTGGACGCACAGATAGCGCCGCCGGGGTTTATCGCATTATTGCCGTTGTGAGGTTTCTCGCAAAGTGGGTGCGCGACACTTATTGGCCTTGGTTTGCTAAATATATACTGGGATGTGATTTTAATAAATAAGTGGATAGTTATTAAATATATATATGCGTAATGACGGCTTTATAAAGAACATTGTTCTAATACAGGAGCTTATACGTTATAGAGTTAAATACTAAATACCAAAAAGGTAATTATATAAATAGCGGGTATTTATACATTTTTTTTATACTTCTACCTTCGGTTACTATTAAATACGCCACTGCGTGTTTTCTACGCCACTACTGCGTATTAACTGCACTATTATGCATTAACTACACCACTGCGTACTAAATACGCTATGGTATATTGAATACATTATGGGGTATTTAATATATAGTCGGTATATTTATTTATATAAGTTATTAATATGCACAGCAAAATAGGGGTAATACTAATATTAGAAACTAATTTCTCTGTATGCCCTATAGTATAAGACTTTGCGTACAGAAGCCCAAAATCGCGATTTTGTATGGGAAAAACCCCTGCTGTTATCAGTGGTAGTTTGAAAATAATCCCTGCGATGACAGACCTTAATAACAGAATTTTTATCGTTAATTGGATAAAAAAAGCTCTCTTGCGCACAGATAAAAAGCTGTTATACGTATAAATAAAAAGCTGTTATACGCATAAATAAAAAGCTATTATCGTTATAAAAAGCTGTTATTGCCAGTAAAAAGCTCTTATACGTATAAATAAAAAGCTATTATTATTAATGTATAAATAAAAAGCTGTTATACGTATAGATAAAAAGCTATTATTGCTATCCAAAAGTTATTATACGCATAAATAAAAAGCTGTTATCGTTAATGCATAGATAAAAAGCTGTTATCGCCAGTAAAAAGTTGTTATACGCATAAATAAAAAGTTATTATTGCCAGTAAAAAGTTATTATTGCCAGGCTGTTATCGCCAGTAAAAAGCTTTTATACGTATAAATAAAAAGCTGTTATTATTAATGTATAGTTAAAAAGCTGCCATCGCCAGCAAAAAGCTGTTATACGCATAAATAAAAAGCTGTTATTACCAGTAAAAAATTATTATCGCCAGGCTATTATTGCCAGTAAAAAGCTTTTATACGTATAAATAAAAAGCTATTATTATTAATATATAGTTAAAAAGCTGCCATCGTTATTAAAAAGTTATTATACGCATAAATAAAAAGCTGTTATTGTTAATGTATAAATAAAAAGCTGTTATTGCCACCAAAAAGCTTTTATACGTATAAATAAAAAGCTATTATTATTAATATATAAATACCTACCCTTATTAAGGCCATGCTTATTTTTATTGGCGTTTGCCCATTTATTAAGGCCATTAAGGCCATGCCCATTTTTATTAATACTTGCCTACCTTTATTAAGGCCACGCCTATTTTTATCGATATTTATTTACCCTTATTAAAATCACGCCTATTTTTATTAATACTTGCCCACCCTTATTAAGGCCACGCCTATTTTTATCGATATTTGCCCACCCTTATTAAGGCCACGCCCATTTTTATTAATACTTACCTACCCTTATTAAAACCACGCCTATTTTTATTAATACTCGCCTACCCTTATTAAGGCCACGCCCATTTTTATCCACGCTTGCCCATTTTTATTAAAATTATCGAGGTTATTCCCATTTTTATTAATACTCGCCTACCTTTATTAAGGCCACGCCTATTTTTATCGATACTCGCCTACCCTTATTAAAATTACGCTTATTTTTATCGACGCTTGCCTACCCTTATCGAGGCCACGCCCATTTTTATCAATACTCGCCCACCCTTATTAAGGCCACGCCTATTTTTATTAATACTCGCCCACCCTTATTAAGGCCACGTTTATTTTTATCGACGTTTACCTATTTTTATCGAGGCCACGCCCATTTTTATTAACACTTGCCTATTTTTATTAAGGCCACGCCTATTTTTATTAATGCTTGCCTACCCTTATCGAGGCCACGCCTATTTTTATTAACGCTTGCCCACCTTTATTAAGGCCATCGAGGCCATTCCTATTCCTATTAATATTTGCTTACCCTTATTAAGGCCACGCCTATTTTTATTAATACTTGCCCACCCTTATTAAGGCCATATTTATTTTTATTAAAAATTTCTTATTAAAAGAGAATTTTAACGGTGGCCGTATCCGAAAGGACGGAAAATATTATTTTTTAGGCTTAAAACTTTAATATTAACGATTATAAATATTTACGCGCCAATAAAAATAATTAAACGTTTTTCGAGGGTATTTTCGAATCCGAATATATTTTTAAATAATTTAAAGGTTACCAGCCGACCGTAAACGGTATATGGCTTTATAATATTTATCCGCGGCCATATATCCTATTTACCTTTATTTTTAAAGGCCCGCCGGGTATAAAAAAGCCTACAATGGCGCCTAAGGTTGGGCGGATTTTTTATAATATAGGGTTCCTTTCCGCCCCTAATTTTATTAAATATTTAGCCTTGCACCTTATTACCGAGTACGAGGGCCAAATAGGATATAAGGTTATTAATCTCCCTAAGCGTATATTAGGCATTATACGTAAAATTATTATTATTTTTACGGATTATAAAAAGAATATTAATTATATTATACGTATAAAATAAGGTTTACGGAATAGGTTTATAAAAAAGGTGGTTTTTTATTATATATATTTTAAGGATTACCTATAGTTTTTATTATAATATATTGGCCAATTTTATATTTAAATTAAAGGGGTAAACGATTTAAAAAGGGAGAATATAATTCTATTTTATTTAATTTTTTTAAAGTTTAGGGGGACGGAATCCTTGGTAAATGGTAGGAATATGGAGCGGATAATTAAAAATATTATTTGGTATATATTTAAGGCGTGCGAAAAAAGAAATAATATAATAATATTATTAGTTTTTTTTTAAAAGGAGTTTATTATAATACTAAAGAGTATATTAAAAAAAGGGGAGATTAAAAATATAAAGGTGGCGGTTTTTAATATATTAAACGATTATAATTATTAAATATAAAGGTTAAATTATTTAAGGAGTAAAATATTTAATTAATATAAACGGACGGGTTTAATAAACGATTTAAACCGCGCCGTTTAAATGGCCAATATAGCGGTAAATGCTACCGTTTAAAACCACCCCGAACGAGTTAATAAATTAAATAATCTTTAAAATTAGCTCGGTATATAATCCTATTAAAAAGGCTTATTAAACGATTTTAATTATATATTATTATTTAATAAAAAAGGCTAAATTTATTAAACTTTTCCCCTATTTATTTATATTTGCCAAGCCCGAAATACCGCTCGTATTTTTACCCTGCAGCCAACCTAGTAAAAAGTAAGCCAAATTATCCGGCGAAAATTTTTTAAGGTTTATTTAATATTTAAAATTAATATAATTTTTTAATTTAAAGGAATTATAATATATTATTATATACCCTTATTTAATAATATTAGGCTTTTTATAAATTTATTCGAATAATAATTGGCCTTATATATGGTAAATCCTTACGGGATTATTTAATAATTTAATGCTTCGGGCCGTATAATAATACGCCAAGGGGTTTATTAAAATAATGCTTAATATAATTATATTATCCTATAGCTCGTTTATTAAAGCCCTCCTATATGGCCTCCGATATAATATTTAAACCTCCATAAAAGCTGGATTTTAATATATTATTTTAATTAATATAAATAAAACGCTGGGGTAATCGGGATTACCGTTTACGGCGAATAAAATGGCGGTTTTCGAAAGCCTTTCCCCGTTGTTTTAGTTTAAACCGATTAAACCGTTATACCGCCGAATAAACGTTTTATTTTACCTATATATTTATAAAATATTCCATTTTATTAATTATTGGGGGTCGGATTTTTTGGAGTTTTTTTAAAATAGTTTACTTTTTAAGGATTGGTATATTAATCCATTAACCGTGGTAAATTTATAAAATTATAAGCTTTAAAAAAAACGGCCCGTTTCTCGTTTAATTTTCCGCTTTATCCACCGGTTTAATTAAGGCGAAGAAATTTATTTATAAATAAACCTATTTTATTAGCGCTTACCAATTAGCCGGGGTTCGGTATATTATTAAAATATTTTGGGAAATCCATTAAAAATCCTTTATTAATATTATAAAAATACTTTAGGAAATAATTTAAAAGGAAGGTATAATTGGTATGGTAATATATCGAGGATTTAATAAGATTATTTTGGTTTTTTAAAATAGAAATATAAAAATAAGGCTGGCAGTAGGCGGAAATAATACTGGCGGCGGAAATGTTATTTATAAGGGCGAATGGAAAATATTAATTACTCGGGCAAATAAATAAATAAGATATATTATTAAAAAGATTTCCCTTAATTATAAAAAGGCAAAACAATTTAAAATATAAATATTATTTTATTTTTTAGCGTTTATATGGCCGTATTATTTTCTTTTACGCTTTTAAATCCCGCATTTCTTTCACACCATACCGTAATATTTATTATAACGGATTTTTATTTTTCCCTACCTTAAATTATTCCGAGTTTTAATTAACCATTTTTTTAATAATAAATTATTTATATATAAGGTCCTTTATTTTTAGGTATACCTTTAAACCTATTATTTTATCCCTTAATTTTACCTTACCCTTTTTTACTAGCCGGAAAATCCCTTATAAATTTATTTTTTAATACCTTCGGCCTATTTGGCCTTTATATTAATTTTAATCTTTAAATTAACTTCCCTTTTTTACATTACCAATTTTTATTATTTATAAGGGAGCCATTATATATTTTATATATATTATATCTCCTAATATTTATATTATAATATTAAATTATAATACCAATATTATTAATTTAAAGCCCCGCCCCGCCAATTCGGTAAAAAAACACTTAACCGTAATTAATTTTATACTTACCCTGGCCGTAAAATCTTAAACGGTAGCCTAATTTTTTTTATTTTCTTATTTTTCTCCCTTTCCGCGAACCCTTAACCCTTAGCCAAGCATTTTTTTATTATTTATTATTTATTATAATTAACCACCAAACCCTATATATATCGATATTTCCCCTATTTTTTATTAAACGCTTAATATTAATTTTAGGTATAATATAAAAAAAAAGGAGAAAATATTTAAAATACCACCCAAGGGATTTATTACAAAGCGTAAACGCTGGATATATAAAATAAAGAATAATTTTTTATTAATTATATTGGTTTTCGAAAACGGTATTACGCCCGATTGGAAAATTATTAACGGAATTATATAATGTTTTGGTTATACCTTTATTAATAGGGATTTATTATAAGTTTTATTATTTATATTCCCTTTAGGTTTTATTTTATAATCATTTATATTATATTACTAACGAACCAATTTATTTTAATAATTTATTTTTATATATAATAAGCGTTGGTTTAGTAATATTTTTAAGAAATTTAAATAAGAATATAATATTAAGGATATTATAAAGCTTATTATTCCCCCCCGTTATTACCAAGTGCGCCATCCTTTTATTAAGTTTGGCCTTAAAATTTTAGGCCTAACTCCCCATACCCCTTAAATTAAATATTTAAAGGATAAAATTTTAAATATTTCGGTTTATTTTATATTAATACCCCAGCCAATGGGCCAATAATACCATAAGGGCAGGGAAAATAATATTAATATATAGGGTAAGGGAACGGAGGTAAATTATAAATCTTAGGGCTAAGCTTAAATTAATAATATAGGCCATATTATATAAATAAACCAAAGTGCCCAGGGCCAAGCTTAAATTAATAATATTGGTAATATTATACCATAAGTTAAAAATAATAATAATATTAACCCTTTATTCCAGCTTTTAAATAAAATAGGTAATTCGTATATCGACGATATTGGCTCCCCTTATAATATTGGCTTCCCTTACGATATTGGCTTCCCTTACAATATTGGCTTCCCTTACAATATTGGTTCCCCTTACAATATTGGCTCCCCTTACTATATTGGCTTCCCTTACGATATTGGCTTTCCTTACGATATTGGCTCCCCTTATAATATTGGCTCCCCTTATAATATTGGCTCCCCTTATAATATTGGCTCCTAATAGGGTTACCGTAATAGAGATTTCGGCGGACTTAAAGGTTATACTTCCCACCCTAACGCTTAATAAGGCGATTTTTAATTTTATATTTTTAATCCTAATAATAATATTAATATTAGCGATTTCGGTGTAAATAAAAGCGCCGTTTTATCCGTATTATTTGCTTTACCTTTTCCTTTCGAGGGTAAGAATTAAGGCGACGGGGAGAATACTTTTATAAAAGATTAATTAAGTTAAAAGGATTACTCCTTATACCTTTAATATTAAAATTAAAAAGGCTAATTTTATCGGTTTTAAAAAGTCCTAATATAAAAAAAATATTAACGGAAAGCCTAAATTTTAAGATATACCCAGGCTTTATACAAAGCTTTTATATTTATTATAATTTTTTACGGCCTTAAAGCTTATTACCTTTAATATTATTAAAAACC
The DNA here is from genome assembly GCA_022664585.2 of Zalerion maritima. Classification (NCBI taxonomy): domain Eukaryota; kingdom Fungi; phylum Ascomycota; class Sordariomycetes; order Lulworthiales; family Lulworthiaceae; genus Zalerion; species Zalerion maritima. The sequence goes on along the minus strand of JAKWBI020000746.1, from coordinate 9,435 downwards.
CAATAAAATAAAGCCTTATTATTATTTGCCCACCAAATTAATGGATAAACCATCCATTCGGTTAATTTTACCATCCGATCTTTTATTTTTTTTTTTTACCTTATTTTTTATAAAATCGTATTACCTTATTTTATTTTCGAGTGGTATTTTTCCCAACGGCCTTTAAATAGGTATATATATTTATATATACCAAATTATGGTTTTTATTAAAAAATAGGGATAAAAATAATATAATTATACCTTGCTTTTAAAATCGTTTTATTTAAAAGGTAAATTTGCTTATATTAATATATAATATTAGCGCAGCTTTAATTTCGCCTTTTTATATATAATAATGGTTTATTAATTAACCGCGCAAAATGCGATATTTTTAATATATTTTATCCCGTACCTCGTATAATATTAACAGATTTTTATATTTATTTTCTTTACCTTATATTTTAGGCCGTAAATATTCCCCATTAGGCTTTTTTAGGGTAAAAATAATTTATATATTTTCTATTATATTTTCTCCATATTTTTAATTTTTTTCCATACTATACCTTATAAATTCATTTTTCTCCATTTTTACCAGTAAATTATAAAATATATGGATTTTTTATTTAATATTTTAAATATAAAAGTAAAAACGCCTAATATTTTACCTATACCGTTAAAATAATAATAACCAAATTTTTTTTCCCTTTATAAATAAAATAATAACGCACCAATCCTTTTTCCTCCCTTTATTTTTTATAATATTATTAAATATTTACGGCCACCTTTTCTCGCTTAATTACTCGTTTTATATTAATATATATTATTTTTAATTAAATACGTTAATTTTACCAAATAATATATTTTTTAAGGCTTTTATTAATATACCTAATAAAAAACCCAAGCCATTATTTTTTGGCACGGCCACTTTAAATTTTAAAAAGTTTTCCGTTTTGGTTTCCGTCGATATTATTCTTAAGGTTAATAATAGGGATTATAATATAAAATTAAAAAGGGCGGTTTTATATATTTTCGGGCAAAATAAAAAAATAAATATATTTTTGGCCAATATAAATATTAATTATATTAATTATAAGGTATTATTAATATAGTTTTATAAAATTTTTAAAAATTTTAATAATAAATAGGTAATAGAATTTTACCCTAATATTTATGGCCACCGGTATAATTATTATATTATTCGATTTATTAATTATTTAATTAAAAATATATTGGTTTTTAAATTTAAGGTAATATATTATAATAAACTATACACCTTTTATAAATTTATATTTATTATTTAATATATTATACCGGCCTTTATTATTAACCCTTATATTTTAATTATTCCCCGAGGCGTTTAAATTATTACCACGGCGTCCTTAATATAAAATATAATAAAACCAATTATCCAGCCTTAATACGGCGTATTGGAACCCTTTCCGGGGCCAAAAATTAAATTAATAAACCTTAAAATTCTCCTTTTTAAAAGGACCGTTAAGGATAATACGCGAACCCAGCGTTATAAAGCCAGGAAATAAATATAAAGGCTTTTTTTAATTTTTACCAAAAAAGACAAAGCCTAAATAATTAAGGGAATACGGATAAAGGTTTAGCCGTATTATATTGCGGATATTTTTTAAATGCTTAATATATAAATATTATAAAATACGAAGGGGGTTAATGCCGGTGGTTATTTAATTAATAAATTTAAATTAAATAAAATGCTTATTATTATGGGGTGTATAATAATATAATATTGGGTAATACGAAATAAATAAAATATAAAGGCGTTTTAAAACGGTTAAGGTATATATAATCCCGAGCGCCATTATATTAAAACCGCCTTTATAAGTTTTATAAAAAGTATAAATTATACCGTTAAATTAAAATTTAATATTAAGTATTATTATTAATAAGCCGTTATTTTTATATTAGCCAAAATAATCCCTGGCGGGCCGTCCTTAATAATACCTATTAATAACTTTATTATAAAATAGGTTTACTTTATAAAAAAGTATATCGATTTATAATACTTATATATTTTAATAATTCCTTTATATTAAGGTATGGATAAAGGTATAAAAATAGGCGATTAATATATTCCGAAGGAATACCATATAATAGGCGATAATATATATACCATACCGTAATTAGGTAGTATTAATTTTTCCTAAAAGCCTAAGCCTTATTTTTTTAAAAACCTTATTTTCCTGCCATTATAATCCGTTATTTTCGAAAGCCCGGATTTAATAATAATTATTATTATAATATTTAAAGTATATTATAATAGGTTTAAGCTTACCCAGTAATCGAAATAAATTATAGGCGAAATAAAAAGCGAACCGGAAATAATAATATTATTTCCCGCATGGTTTATTCCCGGTTTTATTATTTTTAACCAGTATTAAAAGCAGGTTAATTTATATTTTAATATTATACGAAGTTTTTTAAGTTAGGTCGAAATATAATATCGAGCCGTATTACCACCCGTTTTTATATTTTTATTAGCTTTTTTCTTTATTAATTTTTAATATTTAATCCTTATTATTTCGATGCTTTTAATATTAAATTAAAGGTAATTTTAAAATGCATAATCCTTATTTTAAAGGTATAGTAATATTTTTTAAAACGCGAACTTAATTAATTTCGGGCTTATAATTAAAAGTATAAAGGAATTTTTATATATTATATAAATGCACGCAGGTAAAGAAAAAGTAATAGTTTAAGGTATTAAGAATATTTCGGAAATTTAACCCGTTATATTTAAAAAATAAAAGTTATTTAATGCCCGTCCAATTATTATGGAAATTTTATAGTTTATTAATATTAAAGGTTAAAAGTTTATGCGGAACCTTATTATTTAATAATTATTATTAATTAAAATGGCCAAGGTTAAAAAGATATATTAATAAATTTTCTGGTAGGCGTTATATATTACCGTATAATTCCCTCGGTACCTTAAGGTTTCGGATTAAAAGCGCCTTTTTATACCTACGCTTTAAAATTATATTAAGCGTAATTTGCGGCGGATTGGCCCGGAACCGCGGCCGTTAATTATTATCATATATAATATTATAATAAATTCCCTAAAATTTTATAAGTTTATTAAAATTATTAATATAACCTTTAAAGGTTATAATAAATACCAAAGGCCTAAATAGGTTATTATTTTATACTTTAATCCCGTAATTATTTATATTGCGTATTAGTGGGCCTTATAAAAGGAAAATTTCCCTAAGTTTAATGTATTTTTTATATATAAAGGTTTACGCGACGGTAAATATTAATAAATGGTTAATAATATTAATAATTCGGTTAGTTTTAATAAAAACCTTGTATTTTTTTTTACGTATAATATAATTATTAATGGATTCCTTTATAGGCTTTAGGCAGCTTTATATTATATTTATTTTGCCCCGCTATAATTTAAGGAAATTATGAACGAGGTATATTATTTAATTTAATATTTAAAACGGTTCCTATCCCTTTATATTTGGAAATTACGAGTTTGTAATAATAAGGCCGAAAAGGTTATAAAGGATATATTCCCTTATAATAACGAAGTTTAAATACTAAAAATAATATATATTTAATATTTTTTTTAAATATTGGCCGGTAAAAAATTTGGTAATTTATTATTTGCGGTAAAATTTAATGCGTAATCCCGGGGTGGTTAAGGGTAAAGAAGGCGATATATACCTATTTTATTTCTTTTATTTTAATAGGTATAATATTTGTATAAACCACCATTTAATTTATTATTATTAATAATGCTTTTTTTTATATATATTAAAACTAATTAATATTAATTTTAAGCACCCGATACCGGTTTTATTAATTATTAATAAATTATTTTAATAATTCGTGCCAGGATTAATAAAAATATAATATTAAAGGGTGTATAAAAAGGGTGCGTTAAACGGGTAATATATAAAATAAAACGATAAAAATATAATAAAATAAATTAATTTTTTCCGGTATTATTTCGCGAACCCTTAAATGCTCGAAATGGTAAAAATAGAAAATGTGTATAAATAAGATAATTAAAAGTTAAAGTAATATTAACCGCGACCTATTTAAATAAACCATTTTAGCTCGGATTTTTAATCCGTATATAGGTTTAATTTAATAAAACCTTTACCTTTAAATAAAATTCCAATCATTTAATTTATTTTATAGGTTTATTAATTGTATTTTTTACCGCCACGGATTATTAATCCTTTTTTTTTCCTATCCCCATAATATTTAATTTGGATTATATATTTTACCCCTAATTTACCTTAATCCTTTTATAATTATTTTATTATTTTTAAGCATACCACCAGTATTTTATTCCCTGCGGGCGTTTTTTATTCCGATTTTAAAAATACATTTAATAATAAGTTTACCATTTTAATTAATTGTTAATTATTTTTAGGTATATAATATTATTTTCCGGCACGGCCATTATCCCAGATTAGCCCTTCTTTTTTCACCTTTCGCAGCTTTACTACCACCTCCATATTTAAAAAAAATACTTATAAATTAAATTATGCTTTCGGAAGTATAATAGCCAATAATAATTATTAATAATTAATAGTAATTTAACCATTATATTATCCAGCCTTTTTTTAATATAATCGTATTTAAAATACCAGTCCGTCCCCCTTTACCCCCCCGGCGCGCGCCCACGCGATAAAATAATAAATAAATATTATAAAAGAGAAATGCTTAATATACCGGCGATAAATCCTAAACGGATAAGATATCGATACTTGCCTATTAAGAATTTTAACCTTAAAAAAGGCGCAGGTTAGGCGTTATTGGAATATTAATAATTTTTATAAATAAGTAATAAATTATATAAGGGTCGGATTTCCGATAATAATCTTAATATTAAAAACCCGAAAAGTACGTATGGTATTATACGTAATTAAGGAAATAAAAAGAAAGACGGTAAGAAATAATAAAAGGAGGATAAAAAAATAATAATTGATAAAAAGGCCGAGTACGGTTATTTTTATAAAAAGATTAATTCTTTAGCCTATACCCCGATTTAATTTTTTAATGCTTATAATTCTTATTATTTAAATAATACCCGTAGGCATTTATTATTAAGCCTAAATAATTATAAATTAAAATATCCTTTTATTAAATTTTACCAGTTATATTTTGGGCCGCCTTTAAAATACCTAAGGCCAGTACGGATTTAAAAATATATTATTAATATACTAAAAAACTTATGTATTATAATAAGGCTGGTAAATTAAAAAATCGATATTAAAATATGGCGCGGGGCCGTTTTAATAAAGGTAATAACCGATTTAAGCGTTATTTTAATATATAACCGATACCCTAATAAAAACTTTATTTAATGGATTTTTAAATAAAATACAATACGCAGGGATATAATTACCGAGCTCGGTATTAATAATAGATATTTGTATTATTTTTACTGGGACCGGCCTGCCGAATATCGAGTTTATATTAAAGATTTTATATTTATATTATTAAGTAATATTAATTTTATAGATATTTTTATTATAAGGATATATAACCGTTTATTAATGTATTATTTTATATTATTTTCGAAAAAGAATAATAAAAACCGCTGCCGTATTATATTAAATACGGGTAAAATAATTAATAATCCGTTTAACCACCCCTTTAAATACGAGTTATTATAATTAAAATTGGCCAAGTTTTAAACCGATTCCGTTTATATTAATCTTATTATAATATTCGCGGTAATTATAATTATTATAATTATGCGAGATTATTTATTTAATATAATAAAAATCGGCGAAATATACGAGATTATTAAGGAGTTTTATATAAGGGGGCTTGCTTATTTTATTATACCTCCGTTTGGTAAATTACTATTCCCGTAAAAATATTAAGGGAAATTAAAGTACTTATACCAGCCTAAGCATTTAAAATAGGTAATTATTATAAAATACTTAAATTTATTTATATATAATATATTTAAGGCTGCGCAAAATAAAAGTCCCGCCATAAATATAAATATTAATCGGTTCGATTTTTTAAAGGGCGATTTACCGGAACCTATAGGTAATAAAAATAAGAAGTCCGATTACCTATAATAAAATTATAATCCTAGCAGCCTTTTTGGCGGTTTTAAAGGTAAAAACGAATATTTAAACGTGCCCAACCAAATAACCAATAATTTATTAATTAAAAATAATATTTATTTATAACCGCCGGATACCGCTTTTATAATGGGCCAATTAATTAATTAATTAAAATCCGTTAAAACCTCGTTAAATATTAAGGCGGGAAAAATCGCAGAATATATTTTCGGCGTATATAAAATAAATTTGGCAAAATAATTTATCGGGTATATTAGAATAATTACGGAGCTCGATACCGAAAAGGATTAAATAAAAATAATTAAAAATCGGAGGTATTTTTTTATCCGTAAAATCGAATCCGAGCTTATAAAATATTATTGGTTAATCGCCATTATTAAAGCGGAGTGGGAAATAAAACGGTCCGTATTTTATTCCGAGTAAAATAATTTACGGAGGAAATGTTTAAAGAATAAAATCCGCAAATTACCGCTTATTATAAATAAGGTAAGGGTTACCGCCGTGCTTACCTTTATAAAGGACGTTCGCGAATTATATAAGCGCGAGCACAGGTTTAAAAAAATGGCCATGCGGGGGTAAAAAATAAAGTATATATCCGTAGGTAATATAAATAATATTTAATAGGATATTTTATTAAGGGTATCGCGCGCCATTATTAATATTAACCTATTATATATTTTCGAATACGATTTTATAATCCGTAAATATTAAAAAAGCCCAAGCAAATACGAACTTTTAATATTAATAATCCGATATGGCGAATTATCGAATAAAAAAAAGCAGGTTTAATAAATAAGCAGAGTAATGCTTAAAACTCCTACCAAGGTTATCCGTAAAATTATAAAAATACCCTTAATATAAATAAAATAAATTAAACTACTTTTAATAAAATAAGCATTATAAAAAAGCTTTAAATATATTAGGCGGTAATAATAAATAAGTAGTACCTTATTTCGTTTAGGGTAGGGTAAACTTTTAAGGTATTAATAAGGATAAGATTAAATATTATAATAATTTAATTTTAACCATTTTACCGATCGCCTTTAATATTCCATATTACGGGAAATAATAACCCATTTTAAATATTTAAATTATTATATACCAGGACGTCGGTCACCCTAATACCAAGTTTTTAAACACCCTTATTTTATTTTATTTTTTTTTATTTTTACCCTTTCCTTATTTTTTAATTTATAAAATATTGATCGTATATTAAGCAATCCTTAAATAAATTTAATATAATAAATATAAGGCCCGATTAGGCTTTTATTATTATAATAATAAATAATAAATATAAAATATTAATAAACCCCTCCTATTATACGTACGTTTTTTAATTCACCGACCGAAAAATAGCTCGGTATTAAAGAATATATATTATACTTTATTTATTATATAATAATTATTAATACCTTATTATTATAAATATAAACCACCATTAAATTAATAATTTTTTTTTTTAATATTTATACGCCAATATAATAATAACCCTTCCTTTATTATAATATAAATATAGCACACGAATATTAAAATTAAAAGCTTTTTCCGTTATTTTTTTTACGCGTAATAAATTATTCCCTATTAAACTTAGGTTAGCGTTTTTATTTTCCTATTATATTCCAAATATTTAATACCCAATATAATATTATTAATAATTAATATTTATTAATTTAAAAATTTTAATTTTTTATAATTTCCGAGGTCGGATAATTTTTACGGTAACGATTAAAATTATAAATACCTAAAATTTCGATGGCCGATTATAATTTTAAAATAAAATTAAAACAACCTTTGGCCTTTTCCTTTAATAACGCCAAGCAGCCGGCAAAAACCTCCACCTATAATCCATTTAAAAATATTACGTATATTAATATTATTATTACCCGAAATAAAACCCCTTTTTATAAACCGATAAAATATAGTACCTGTTTTTTATACCATTTATTTTAAAACCCACCAATATATAATATAAATATAATTTAAATCGATTATACCGTATTTAAATAATAATTTAATTAATTTTTATCGGAGGTTGGCCTTATTATAAGGCATGTATTTATAAATATCCCGGGTTATAAGAGTAATTTTATTTAAATTAATAATATTGAAGTTTTTTTTTTAATTATAAAAAATATATTTTTATTTTATACCGTTTTATTACCGGTGGAAAATTACACCTACCAATTACCCTTTATAATTTATCCTTAATATTATTATTTTCCTTTTTAACCAATAAACTCGGTAAGTAATATTTACCTAAAAGTATTATTAATTTTATTATATTTTTAATATATATTCGAGGTAAAAAATCCATATTTTTAAAACCAAATAATTTTTAAATATAATATTATCGTTTACCGTATTTTATTTATTTTTCCCGCATTTGGCTTTATTTTTTAAAGCAATATTTTTAAAATTAATTTTATAATTTATAATATTATATTTCCCCACTATCCTATAAAATTATCCTATACCGGGGAAAAAAAAAAGGGGGTATATTTTTATTTTCTTATTTTATTATTTTTTTTTCCAGCCTATAATACTGCATTTACCTTTAAATTTATTTACCGGTATTTTATTTTTCTCCCTTTTACCTTTAATACCTTTTTATAATTCGCTTTTTTTTTCCGCATATTTTCCTTTATATTTATTTTTTTTCCTTAAACTTTCCATATTACTATTAATTAAAATACATTCCCCGAAATACCGGTTTTAAAAATTATTTTAAATATTTTTTATTATTATTTTTTATTATTTAGTTTATTAATTTTATTAAATATATTAGGTATATTTATATTAAATAATCTTATAATAATAACGGTACCTTTAATATGGCCAATCCTAATTTAGGTAATATTAACCTAAATAATTTAGGTAATATTAACCTAAATAATAATAAAATCCCTGCGATCCCATTAATATTAAATTATAATAATTTAAGGCAAATTATTATATAAACCCGGGCCTTTTTTTCCTATTATATTATTATAATTAATAATATAAAAAATAAAAATAATGCCCGTAATTTAGGGAAATTTAACCTTTATAAATTTTAATATTACCGCCATATTAAATTAAACCCATTTAAAATGGATTTTATATAAATTAATTATAATTTTTATATAAAATAACTTTCCCGTATTACCTTAAAATACCCAAATTATTATAATATAATATACCTTAATTATTTTATAATACCTTATTTTATTACCGGGATATAAAATATTTACGAATTTATAATATATATATTTAAATTTTAAAAATATATAAATTATAACCTTTATAATTCCACCGCCCCCGTATTAATTTTTATATTTCGAAAATGCGTGGCCGTTTAATAATATTAATTAGCCCCACCGTTTTTAAA
>JAKWBI020000745.1:0-21501 GCA_022664585.2 Zalerion maritima | reverse complement strand
TAAAAAGAATGAAGGTTTAAAGCTACCAAGCGCTTTAAAAATATAGGGGAAGTTGGATGCCGTTTTTTATAACCATTAATTTATTTTTCGAATAAAGGCCCAAACCCCCCCCCCCCCCCCCCCACCGTTTCCTAGGTTAAGTTTTGCTTTTTATTATTAATATTAAACCCCGTGCCCGATTCAACGAATACTAGGGGAAATATCCCCTAAAGGGCTTAAAAGAATATAAATTGCCCGTCCAAATTAAGGTCGATCCCCTCCTAAAAATTTTAATATAAGGGTAATCCTATATAGACCTTATTAAAAGAACGAAAAGAGAAATTATAAGAACTAAACTTATTTGGGAAAAGTTTAGGGGTCCCATATTTTATTACGATTGGACCATAATTGAAGGGAAACGTGGCGATTATAATAATTTATAAATTATAAACGCCAAACTTTTAAGCTCCCACCCATAAAACCATGGTTAATTCCCCACCCCTTTTAAGGGCGCCTAATCTTTTTTACCTAAAAAAGCGGCCAAAGGGGGGGGATGAATATACGGTAAGGAAAGTTATAAAAGGTTTAAAGCTTAAGGGAAGGTAAGGCGAGGCCTTTTAGCCTAAATAAATTAACCAATATTACGCCCGGCCTTATAAAAAGCCGGCAAGCTAATAATTACCAAAAGCGGACCAATTAATAATAAGGGGTAAGGTAATTAAAAAGAACGGTAAAGCGGTATATTTATAAAGCCTAAAATTTTTTAATACGAGGCGCGGAATATAAGGGATACGATTTATTAAGGCCCCGAAAGGATAATACTAATACCCGGAAAATGGGAAGGTAATTATTAAAAGAATTATATAGGTTTTTTATTTTAAATTATAAAAATCCCATAATTATATTTAAAAGGTTTAAAAAGTATTATTATTATTAACATTTTTAATTTTAAGGGATCGTTTATAATGTTTAAGCCAGGGTTAAAAAAGAATAATCTTATATTATATTACCCCTTAAAAACCTGTTTAAATCCTAATTCCTATAATCTTTTCCATTTTTTATAAATTATTTTATTTCCTAAAAAATTATTTCACCATTTAAATTTATTATATTATATTTTTAAGGTAAGGCGCGGTGAAGGCTTTTTTACCAAAATATTATTATAATAAAAAAAGGTAAAAAACGCTTTATAAATAAGCCTTAGGTTTAAAAACGATTTTCGAAAACGGAAATACCTAAAAGCGCTAATACAGTTTAAACTTTATTATATAAATAAGGAGCCGAGCGATTGCCTTTTAACCCTCCCTCGCTTAAAATCCCGCTATTAAAAACTTTTATTACGTTAATACCCCGGGCGAAATATAATACAAATGTTTTTTTAATATTTTAAGGAATAAAACAAATACCATTCCCCGGTTAATTTATAAAAATAATATTTAATATTAATTAATATAATTTATATAAAATAAACCAATATATTATAATCCGATTACCGTTACCGTTTTTTAATATATAAAAAAGCGTAATATTTAGGGAAAATAATATTTTTTAATATACGTATTAATTGGATCGAATATTTAAGCAGGCAATATTTATAAACGATGCGTAAAAAATAAATTATATTATATAGTGTTATATTAATATTTATACCAAACCAGTCAAATCGCTTATTATAGGAAAAATATGGATTAAAGCAAAAAAGGCCCTAAAAACGGAATTCGTAAACAGGGATACCTTTTAGGAAGGCCGTAATATGGCAGAACTGGAGCGCTTCGCCTATTAAAACTGGCCTATAAAGAATATTAATTAATAACGGTTATATATTACGGGGTAAAAATACCGGCTCGCTTAATATAAAAAAAATAACACGGGTTATATTAATAATATTATTTTATTAAACGCGTTTTTAAACGCCTTCGATAATATATTATAGGCTTAATTATATAATTTTATAGGGATTATAAATAACAACCTATACTCCGGAACCCACGAGGAATTTCTTTAAAAGCTTAAAGCGTTCCTGGATTAGCGCAAAAAAACGATAAAGCTGTTCGGAAATAAGTTTTAATAGGAAAAAAAAGGGACCACCGCCCGCGTTAAAAAAGCCATGCGTAATCCCATCGATCCTTAGTTTTAATAAGCTAATCGATACGATTTAATTAAAATGGCCTAAAGGAATTAAACCGACCCCCGCGATTTACCGCCCGCGCTTTAATTATAAGGAAGCGATAAAATACCTATTAAGCGATTAATTTTACCCAAAATAATTAAATAAAACCTAATTAAAAAATTAAGTATTTTAAGCATGGTTAATATATATATATTATTAAATTAAAAAATAGGTAAAAAGAAAAAGCTGGTATTGGATAATAATAAAATTAAGGAAAATAAGCCTTAATATAAAAATTACCATAGGTATAATCCTAATTAAATTTATTAAATTAAACGGGATTATACGCGGGCATTTTATTATATTTAGGCCGAATTTCCCTAAAAAACCAATATAATCCCTTTGGAAATTTTAAAAGTATAAACACTTCTTATATTAATAATTAATTTTAATAAAAGGCCCCAATATTAAACCAAGGTAATAAAATATTATTAATGCTTAAAAGATAATTATATATTATATAATTATTTATGGGACGCTTAGGATTAAATTAACGGAATCCTTTATAAATACCCCTTTTATCGAATATTAAAATGGGATTTCGAAAGGAATAAATATAATACCTGGCTTATTAAAATATTTAATAATATAATTATAAAAAATATATTAATAAAAAGAATATTTTTATAATATTATAAGTAAAAAAGGTGCCTAAGGATTAATACGATTGGGTATAAAAGGCCTAAAATACGATTATAAGAAATCCCTGGTTTTTAAAAAATACGCCTGGCCTAATTAATAAAAAAGACCAGGTACCTTAAATATACCAGCCATAAATAAACTTAGCCAACGAGGTTTATAAAATCCCCAGGAATAATAATATTTAGAATAATTAACCATTTAATATAATAAAAGGTAAGGCAATAATGGTTAAAAAGTATTCGTAGGACAATTGGGAGAATATAAAAGCGGAAATAATAATGGAAACCCCTATTATTAACGTTTATAATATAACGGCGCAAACGGTTTTTAATTATAATCAGGAAGGAATTAAAAAAAAATAAGGCAGGCCCCTAAAGAAAGTAAGAGTGGAAGATAAGGTTAAAGCGGTTAGGGAAAAAGGCGCTAAAGGAAAAAAGAAGGATCCTGGTTATAAAAAAGTATTGGGCGCGATAAAGGAAAAGATGGAACGTAATATATAGGAGAAAAAAAAGGCGCCCTTAGGTAATAAACGTAAGGACCCCCTAAAGTTTATGGACCTAGTTTTTTAAAAGATAATAAAAGAATAATTTATAAAAATTATAGGGAGGCCTTACGGGTTAATAATTACGCAGGTATTATAAATATTATAATTTATAAGGATAATTTTATAAAAAAGATTGGCAGGTAAAATAAGGGTGGAGGAAATTATTAATAAAATTATGTATAAGGGTAAAAAACCAAAGGAATATTAATAAATAATTTTAAATAGGCCTAATATTTACCAGGTGGTTAAAGTAAAGGTACGTTTTATTAATAATATACCCCGGAAGGAATTAAAATTTATAAACCTTATATATATTTAATTATATTAATAATATAAGCGTATAAACTTTAGGGTTTTATTTATAAGCCTATTAAGAGGCCTAAAAGCGGCAGTGCTAAAGGGAAAAAAGGCAGTCTTTTATTTAATTAAGATTCCTAATTTATTAATATTAATGCCTTTAATAATCCCCTTTTTCCTTTACCCGAGCCCGTGCTTATTAATACGTATAGGAGGGCCAAAAAATAGGCTGGCCAGGGTTATTATAAATATAGGCGCGGAAGTTAATATTTTAAAATAAACTTATATTTAGGAATACGGCTTTAAGGCTTATTAGGCGTAAATTACGTTTTCCGGTTATAATGGCCAGAAAATTAATTTAGCCTTGGTTATACGGTAATGGGTGTACGTTTTGTTAAAACCTAAACGTATTATATAGAATTTTTTCGTATTAAAGGAAAATCGAAAAAAGGCGCCAAAAATAATATTAGGAATGCCTTTTATTATAATAATGGGGTGGAAATAGCGCCATAATAAAAAGCGTAATATATTAATCGGGGAGCTCGAAATAAAAGGAAATAATTATATTATTATTATTATAAATTTAACCCTGGAAAGAAAATGTGGAAGAATATTCCGTAATATTTATCCCTAAGGAATAAAGGTTTTTAGGAAAATACAGAAAGCCCTTATAATTCGACCAATAAAAAAAAAAGGCCAGTATAGGATTAGGGAAACCCTATACTGGTAAAATCGAAATCCCTATTTATATAATGGAAATTTTGGATTCGGATAATAAAAAAATAATAGTTTAATTTTTTATAAAGGAAATTAAACGCCTTATAAAAACGTTTAAGGAAAATATACCTATAAAGGGGTATATTAATAAGCCGTAAAAAGGGAAGAACCTTTTAAATAAAAGAATCTGGACCGGAAAACCAAATATAAAGGTTACCCTTTATTAATTAAAGGGGTAAGGGCATAGGAAATCTTATAATTATTCACGGAACCTTAATTATAAAAAAAAAATTATTAGAAAAAGGTTAAATATTTTTTTAGGAAAGTATTATAAGGGTAACGATGAAAAGTTACGAAATAATAAAAAAAGAATACGAGATTTTATTATTAATAAAGTCCTAGGTATTAATAAAGCTTAAAAATTATTTCCCTTTAATAATACTAATATTATTAATATTTTTATTATATATAAATATATGGCGGATAAAATAAAGCCCGTGGATATTTAAATAGGGTATAAAGCGGCCCCCGTAAACCCGGATTAATATAAGAAAAAATGGGAAAAGAATAAGCCATTGGAAAAAGATTATAATAATATTAAATAAAATAAATATGTTTATTTATAATTATATAAGGCAGGGTATAGCGGTACCAGGTTTATATTAGAAAAAAGGGATAAAATCTTAAAATTCCTCGGGGAATTATAAGGGGAAAAATAAAAAATATTTATAAATATGCTTATAAATAAAAAATAAACGTTGGTATGATTTTAGGAATATTTAGGTAAAATTAACCCTAATATAATCCCTTTTTAAAAAATTAATATAATATTTTATATAAGGTGGCAGGTTAAAAATATTCTTATTCGTAAGGTATTAATAATGGTGGTAATCGAAATGCTCGAGAAGCGAAAAGAAAAGGGGGTAATTAAGCTAAACTAAACGGTATATTATAATCCCTGGATTTTAATTAAAAAAAATGGGAAGTACCGTTTAATTAATTTAACGGAAAGGCTTAATTCGATTATAATTTATAATACCTTTATACCTTTAATTACCGATAAATTTATAAAAAATATAATTTATTATTAGCTTATTTTACTCCTGGATTTTTACTCCGAATACGACCAGGTGGTGCTTATTTTAAAATCCCGAGATTTTATTATCTTTATAATATTCGCCGGCCTATTTAAAATAACCACGCTTCCGTAAAGAAAAACGAATAATATTATTTAATTTTATAAAATTATTTTTATTATTTTTCTAGGTTTTATTTTAATAATATATAGGATATTTATCGATAATATTACGGTTAAAGATTTTATTATTATATATAATGGGTAAGAAATTTACCCAGGGGTACGGTAATATATGGCCGAATATATTAGGAATTTAAATTAAATATTATTACGGAATAAACTGGCCGGGATTATAATTTTAATAGTTAAATTTAAATGGTATTAAAAATCAGCCGTAATAATAGGTTTTATATACGGAACGAATGGCCGTAATCCTAAATACGCCAAAATTATTAAAATTAAAAAGTGGACGGTTTTTAAAAATATATCGGATATTAAAAGATTTATTAGTATTATGGTTTTTTACCGAATATTTATTAATAATTTTATTTATATTATTAAACCCCTATACGAATTTATCCGTATAAGGGCGTAGTTTATTTGGGAGGAAAAGTATATAAAAATAATGGAGATTTTTAAGTAAGCCCTAATATTACCCCCAGTTTTAATTAAAATTAATTATTCCCCGGAGGTAGGGCGTATTATTATTAAAGTAAATATATTAGGAATTAAATGGGAAATATAAATCGGTTAAAAAAGGGAAGGCAAGGTTTTAATGGTAAGGTATAAGTTCGGTTATTTAAAAAGAGTTAAAGGAATATATTATTCGGCCAAACTGGAATATAAGGGGCTGTTTATAATTTTAAAGCGATTACGGAATTACCTATACGGCGTATATTTTACCCTTAAAATAAATACGGTTAATATAATATATTAATTTAATAATATTATTATTAACCTACCCGGAGTATTTATTATTAAATGGATTATATAAATACGGTAATTCGATTTTAATATAAAGTATACATTAGGAAATAAAAATATTATAGTAAAGGTATTATTATAAAAGCCCTTAGGACCTTTAAATAAGGAAAATAATAAATTGGAGGAAAATATTGAAAATTTTATTAATATATAATTATACGTGCTTAAAATTGTATACGATTAAAGGAATATTAAGATTTTAAAAGGGAAAATATAAAGTAATAAATCCCGAAAAATAATATATTTTTTTACCATCTTAAAGAAACCGAGCAATATTCCTTATAAATTATTCCTTTATTAAAAAAAAAAAGGCTTTAAATTATTTAATAAAGGATTAAAAACTTTAGCGTAAAACCTTAAGGGGTAAGTTATAATTATAATTAATAATCGATAATACTTAAACCCGGAAATATATTATTTAAAATAATTATATTTATAAAGGGTATAAAAAATGAAATATTATATTTAGTTTTTTTATTTAATATTATTATTAAAAAGGATAATAGATATAAATGTAGGAGGTATTAAAAACCTGCCTAATTTATTAAAAGCGAAACCCTTAAAAGCCTAAAATACCGCTAAAGATTTTTAAGCTTATTTTAACCCGCCTTTTTAAGGTTTTACTTAATATTTTTTGGATATTATTAAAAAAAGGGTATATTTATATTATATAGGCCAAATATAATTTAATAGGATAAATTAAAGGGCCATTATTATAAAAAACCACCGTAAGGTAAATAATTAATTTTATTTAATAAAATATAATTTATAAGTATGGGATATATAGGAAATTGGTAATTAATAAAGGACCGGAAAACCGAGGGTTTTTAAATAAGTTTATAAAATAAATAGGCCTGGCCAAAATTACGGTATCGGCGTATAATTTATAATTATAAGGGGGAATAAAACACCATTATTTAAATATTAAAAACGCGTTATTAAAATTAGGCGGTAATTGGGTTAATATATACGCAGGGGTATTAATAATATAAAAAATTATAATAAATTAAATTATAAGATTTTTTTTATACGTATTATTATACGGTTAAAAAATGGTTATTTTTATTAAAATAACGCTTCTTATTTGGAAAATAATTAATTAAAAAGGTAATATACCGTACGCGGACTTTTTGGCGGAAAGGAGCCGGGCAATAAAACGGAAAAAAACGGATTTGGCAAAGGCAGCCCGAATCTTATAATGGAATAAGGAAGCCAGGGCCAAATACGTGGATAAAAAAAATAACGGGAAGATAAGGAAGATTTTATTAAAAATAGGGGATTTAATATTATAATGGATACCAATTATAAGGGTTAGGAGTATAAAGGATAAATAAAACCCTTAATAAATAAGACCTTATATTATTTATAAGTATTCGAATAAAGAAAAAACGGTGCAGTTTAAGAAATCCTATAAAGGGAGCCTTTTTTTTAAATATATAATCGGGAATAATAAGGTTAAAAAGTTTATTTAAAAAAACGGATTGTAAAGTAAGCCGGCAGGAATTAATAACAATATTTGGAAAAAATGGGAATCTTGTTTAAAATAAAATAATAAATTAGGAAAGGATTATATAGGATTAAGCGATAAGGAGAATGATTTAAAAGGCCATATTAGGGATAATATATTAAAAGGTTTAGATAAAAACCAACGCCAAATGGTAATATTTTATAATAATAATTAAAAGAAAAAGAATAATTTAATTAAATGTATTATTATAATATTACGGCCAAAAAAACCATATAATATGGAAAAATTAAAAAATAAAAAGCGGGAATTAGAAAAAGTACCTTTTTTAAAAACGACGAAAAAAGTACGATTTTAAATTCTAATAATAATTACGAAAAAATGCGGTAATATTCCTTTTATAAAGGAATAAAGTTATATAATATTATAAAACCTTTAAAAGAATTACTATATAAAAAGAAATTCCCCTTTTTTTATATTCCCTTTTTTATATAATAATAAGCCCCAATTAATTTAAAACCAAATATTATAAAAGGACCTAGTAAAAACTACACACCTAAAGCTTTATTAATAATCCAAGGTATATATATATATATAAACAAAAAACCATCTTCCCTTATTTAAAAATTTAAAGGGGAATATTTTTATACTTTTTTTTTTCCGTTTTTATATTATACCGAATGGCCTTATTTTAAACCATTTATAAATGGTAATTAAAAACAGTTTTTTAATTTTAAAAAAAAATTACCCGTTTAAGTTTTAATTTATTCGTTTAATTTACGGAGAAAAAAGGGCGGCATCCTTATTTAAATGGCTATATATAAAAGTAAAAATTCCTTTATAAGAAAAACTTAATTTTTTATATTAAAGGATATTATTAGATAATCCTGTATAATATAATTTTTATTTTAATAATAATAAAAGGATTAATCGCGGGATAAAAAAATTATGGTTTAATTTTAAAAAATTTATAATATCCCTTATTTTTTATAAAAGCGTAAACCCTCGCGATAAGCAGAAGTTTAAAAGGCCGCCGCGCCACCATTATTATTTCCTTTAAAAGCTTTATCTTGGCCACCCCCTCGATTATAAACGCCAAAAGAATTCAACCCTTATACCGGTTATATAAAAGGCCTTATTAAACCGGGAATATTTTTAGCCCTTAAATTTAAAACGTTTATAACCTTTAAAAGATTAAGGCCGCCGAAAATAATTTCGAAATAATCCTTCCAATATTTAATATTTTACTTCTATACCGTATTATTAAATAATTTTTTAATGCGGAATTTCTCGTAAGGGGTATAATTATTATAAAAAGGACCGGATTTCGAAATTAATATATATTTTTAAGGCCTTTATTTTCGATTATATAAACCTCGCCAAACCAAAAATAATTATTATATTTATTCCCGGTATACCTAAAAATGGAAATATATTTAAAAAAGGAAATATATAATAAATAAAAATATTAAACATTTAACCTTAAAAATAATTCGCCTATTTAAAAGTATAATATTTATAAGGGTTTTTATTTATTATACCTTTAAATTATACGGCCAGTATTTATTAATGATAAAAATAAAGGGAGGAATATAAACCATTTATAATTTACCTTAGGAAGCCTTTATATAGGATGGGAATAATAATAGGCCGATTAACCCTTTTATATAATACAGGGGCCAGGTTAGTAATTTTAAAAAGGGTTTTAAATATATTCAAATTAATATATATGGCCATATAAATATAATTTAAAAAAGGGTCCCTAAATAGGCCAAATTAGAAATAATAAAGGATATTTTAAAAAAGTAATAATAATTAATCCTGCTTAGCCTTAAAAGGTAAAAAATGGAAAGGGTGTAAAGGTGGAATAAATCTTATAAATAAAATTAAAAACCGGCTTAAACCGGGTCCTTTTAATAAGGCTTAAGGATAATTTTGGCGGAAAAATACCAAACTGGAAGGCCTAAACGGTATTATACCTAAAAGGCATTTTAATTTTAAAAACCGTAACCGTACGCTAGGGTAATTAATTTAGGGGGATTAAATTAAAGGAAAAGGTAAAAAAGGACCTTTTAAATAAACCCTGGGAGAAAAAGCCCGGGCTGCTTTATTATATAAGGTTAAATTAATAAAAGGTATAAGGTAATAGGGGGGATAAAGGGAGCCGAGTAAAGTTGTTAAAATTAATAATTAGGTTTTAAAATACCCGATTAATACGGCCTTGCGGCCTAGCCGGTAAAGGAAAAGGAATAGGAGTAATTATTAGGGAAATTAAAATTAAATAGCCCTGTATAAAATTAATAATTTGGAAAAAATATACCTGGAAAAGGGCATCGGGTAATAATAAAAGTGGTATTAATTAAAAGGGCCGCCTAATTATAAGTAAAACGTTTAATAATCCGAGTGCGGTTTTTTATAATATAAGCCCCGGGCCCTTTTATAAAAAAAGAAAAAATGCGAGGGTAAAGGAAAATAAAACTTATATAATAAAATATAAGAGAAGGAAAAGGCTGGCTTATAAATATAATAGGTTTAAAAAAACCAAAAGGCCTATTGGCCATTAATAAACGCCGAATAAAAGCCAAAAGATTAGGGAGCCCCTTATAAGCCTTTTTATTATTATTTTGGTTTAAATGGGATATATTTTAAAAGGATTAGGAAATACATTAAAAAAAGGGGGTAATAAAGGGAGTAAATGTTTAAGGGAAAAAGGGCTCGGAGGAAGGGAAAAAAGTAAGAAATATATAAAAAGAAAAATATTATAGGGAGAAAAAAGGTACCGATAAAAAGTATATAGGAGAAAGGATTATCGAAGGTATAGGAGGAAAAAAAGGAAAAGAAATTAGGCCAAAATATTTATATGGTTATCCGATTAAAAATAGAAGGCTTATTAATAATTATAAAAGTTATAGGAATTATAATGGTAATAAGGTAAAAGGGTAATAATGGGAATATTTAAGGAAATACCTATTTATTTAAAAAAAATACCACCGTTTATTTAAAACCCGTTAATATATTAAAATATTATAAGTATAAATACCCCCGTTTTTCCCCCTATATTTCCTCGATTTTTTCTAATCATATTATTGCCCAGCCTTAAATCTTTATAATATAATCCTATTTAGTTTATTCTTTATTTTAATTTAACTTTTTATTTTTAAATTCCCTTACCCTTTAAAATTTTATATTACCCTTAGCCTAACCCCCGGTATTTGGTGCCTTTTTAACCCTTTTAATTTAAAAACTTTAATTTAAATATACCTTTTATTTCTTTATTATTATTTAATAAAGCGAAAAAACCCTAAGTAGTATTATTTTAATAATAGGAGATTATACCTTCGAAGAGTTAAGGTTAAAAAACAAAACCAGCGCTTAAATGCCTAAATATTAATCGGAATTTTTATTTAAATTATCCCGAGAGGTAATCTTTTATATAAAAGCCCTTATTAAATTTTAGCGCCTGTATAAAAACCAGGCCCGTTAGGGAGGGCTAATCCCTTTATATATTTTATATATGGATAACCCAAAGCTTAAAGAAATTGCCCAAAGGAATATAAGCGTAATTATTAAGGATATGTTTAATCCTATTAACCGCCATAAAAATAACCGCTTTTACCAACGGTTTTAAAGGCCTATTACCACCAAAGCGTTTTTTATAAACATTTCGGTATATATATATAATATTATTAAATTATTGGAATACGATTAACCTTTTTTTTATTAATAATTAATTACCTATAAGGATTACCTCGAGATATATAGCGGGGTAAATAGTATTGGGTTTACGATTGCGGATTTTAAACCTATAAAGGGGCCTAAAAATATACCAACCATTAAAAATTAGGCGGCCTTTATAATTCCCCTATAATACCCGTTTTTTAAAAACTACGATTTATTTAATATAATAAAGGTAGGGGTTAATCTTATAATAAAAGGGTAAAAAAACCCGTAAATAATTTTTATTTAAAATTACCATAAGGGTATAATACTTATTATATTTATATTAAAAAATATAGGAAAGGATTTTAAAAGGTATATATAGGAGGCTTGTATAAAATTCTCGGCGATATTTTAAAATAAAACCAATAGGGGTATATTTAAAAAGTACGGCCTCCGGCCTAAGGTTTTTCTTATAATAATTATTTTTGTATAAATTAGCCCTTTTTACCGGTTTTAGTACCTTATAATATTAAAAACGCTTAGGATTATAATTTATAAATAAAAAATAATATAAATGTATATACGAATAAAAAGGGAGGTTTATACTAATAAAAAGGCCCTTATATTTTAGGAATTAAAGGATAATGGAAAAAGGTTATGGTACCGCCTCCGAAAATTAAAATTAGGTATGGGAGGAAAAGGGAAAAGGAACCATATATTATATTTTTTCGGGCCACCGCCTAAGGGTTATATAAGGCATTTTATAAATTAAATAAAAGTGTTTTATATAAATTACCCAAGGTTTATTATAAGCCTTAATTTATTAAAAAACCTCCTCGAAATAGGGTGATTATAAAGGAAAATTAATATTATTATTTGGTATAAAATCTTTTTACGTATAATAATGGAAAATAATAATCCTCAGTATTATTTAATTAATAATAAAAAGTGGTAAAGCCTAAATATAAATATAAATATTACCGGGATGCGTTTTTATATATTTAATATTTATATAGGCCTTAGGCCTTTTTTAATACGCCTTAAACTTTTTAATATTAGGGTAAATTCCACAATTCGCAAGGGGGTAAACCCGTTTAATTTTTATACGAAAAGCCAAAAGGATATAATAAAGTTAAAATCGGGAAATAATATAGATTCGGATTTTATTTATATAATTAATCCTGTACACCGAAGGCGGAGGGGCCAGGTGGCCTTGGAAAAAGAAAGGGGCAGCGACCGGCCTTATAAATCTCGTAGGGGAGAATATATATTACCGGGATAAAAGCCTAATTTATTAAAATTATTTAAATTATTATTACATATCCCTTCCCTTTCTTTTTCACCCTTCGCATGCTTTATTAATTATTAATTACCGGCCTTATTCCCACCCTTAAAAATAGCCTCGTTTTCCCCACGCGCGGCTTTTACCCTTAAATAATTACCATAATCCTAATTCCCTTTATATACCAATTAGCGCTGGTGGGTGTATGGAGGATAATATAGGCCGTTTTTTAATATTAAGGTGGATAATAATTTCGAAGTATTTAAAAAAAAGATTATTAAAAAGCCCTTACACCGTTTATTAATAAAAAGAAAGGCCCACCGGCCAAAAAACCCTAGGTTTTATTTTATTTAACGTTATTTATTCCGTCCCGGACCTAATATATAGATTATTTATACCGAGAATTTCCCAGGGTGGGTTATTATTAAAAGGAATATTAAACGAAAGGCTGCGGAAAAAAAGGAAAGAAAGGAAGCTTAAAAGAGGGAGGCGGTTAAAATAAAAGATACGGTTTATAATATTAAGCATGGCCAGCGCCGCCGATTTAAGAGGATTAAAAAGGCCCCTTAGGCTCGATTGGCTTTTAATTATATAAAAAGGGGGGGATAAATGTTTTATTTTTTATTTTATAAATCGTTTAAAATAAAGCTTAAATACCATTAATTAAAATAAAACTTTCGGGGAAAATAAAGGTTAGGGTATAATAAAATTTATAAAAATAAAACTGTATAATTTTATTTAATTATAATAAAATAAAAAAGGGAATCCGTAATTATTATAAAAAAGTAATTAATAATGTACGAAGGGTAAGGAAATAAATAAATCGGTAATATTAATAAAAGCCAGAAAACTTTTCCTAAAATTTTTCGGACCGCGGGGCGCGGTCTTTTATTATAAATTAATAAATTATAATAATACCGGAAATATCCCCCGCTGTATTTATATTAAAAACCGGCGCCCGGCGCGATTATTTAAATAATTAATTTAAAGCCTTAAAATAACCCTGTATAGGATTATATAAAAAGCCAAAAGGACCCCCGAGATTTATAGGACTTTTGGGAGGGTAATAAACCATAACGGTAAAAACTTAATTATAAAAATATAATTATTATTTAATATATTATATTTTCCCCCAAATATTATATTATCGTTTAAAAATAATCCTGTATAGGATTATTCCATATTTTCTGAAATATTGCCATTTTTAAATAGGTAATTGGAGGTTTAACCAAACCAAACAGCTTGGTTTTAAACACCGACCATGCAGCGAGGTTATCAGACCTACTCCCCGCTACAGTAATAGCGCGGCGGTCTTTTAGGCTTTTATTTATCGCAAGGGTTTATACTTTTATAAAAAATAGGGGATATTATAAATTCTTCAAAATTAAACCATAATTTTTTCGTCCCGCGAATCATCCTTTCGCTTATTATTAAAATAATAGTTATCCTGTATAGGACTATTTAATGGCGTCTTTTAATATAAGAAATTAAGTTTTCCCATGAAGCAATTTTTACTTTTATATATAACCCTTTAAATAAGGATCCCGCCCTTTTTTTTTCGTAAATTAAATAAACAAATTAAAATTTAAACGGGTAATTTTATTTTAAAATTAAAAAAACTATTTTTAATTACCACCTGTAAATAATTTAGGATAAGGTTATTCGGTGTAATATAAAAAAGGGGAAAAAAAAGCGTAAAAACATTCCCTTTTAGGTTTTTAAATAAAATAATATGGTTTTTCTTTTATATACGTATATACGCCTCGGATTATAAATGGAGCTTTAAGTATATAATTTTTATTAGGTTTTTTTATAATATTTAATTTTAAATTGGTTAGGAATTTATATTATATAAGGGAGGAAATATAAAAAAGGGGGGATTTTTTTTTATATGCTAATTCTTTTAAAGGTTTTATAATATTATACAGTTTTATTCCTTTATAAAAGGAATATTACCGAATTTTTCCGTAATTATTATTAGGATTTAAAATTATACTTTTTTCGTTATTTTTAAAATGGGTATTTTTCCCGATTCCCGCTTTTCGTTTTTTAATTTTTTTATATTATATGGTTTTTTTAACCGTAATATTATAATAATATATTCGGTTAAATTTTTTTTTTTCCTAATCGCTATTATAAAATATTACCGTTCGGCGTTAATATTTACCCAAACCTTGTAATAAATTATCCTTAATATAATCTTTTAAATTACTCTTTTTATCGTTTAATCTTATATATTTCTTTTTTAATTTATTATTCCATTTTAAATAAAGTTCCCATTTTTTCTAGGTATTATTATTAATTCCTGCCGGCTTATTTTACCATCCGTCATTTTAAATAAATTCCTTAACCCTATTACTTTTAATTATACGCTTAAAGGGAGGGCTCCCTTTATAAGGCTCCCTAAATTACAGCGTTCTTTTTTTATTCGAAAACTTATAAATAATCCCGGGTTTTATTTATTAAGGG
Organism: Zalerion maritima; assembly: GCA_022664585.2. Classification (NCBI taxonomy): domain Eukaryota; kingdom Fungi; phylum Ascomycota; class Sordariomycetes; order Lulworthiales; family Lulworthiaceae; genus Zalerion; species Zalerion maritima. The sequence goes on along the minus strand of JAKWBI020000745.1, from coordinate 6,214 downwards.
TTTTACTTATCCTTCATACTTTTAACTCCCATAATTGGTATTTATTATAATATTAAATCCCCTTCTTTTAATAAGATCTTTTTTATTTTCCCATTATTCTTTTTATCCATATACTTAGCCCTGGCTTCCCTATTCTATTATAGGATTCAGGCTGCCTCCGTTAAATGCGTTTTTTTCCGTTCCATTACCCGGCCTTTTTTCGCCAAAAAATCCGCGTACGGTATATTACCTTTTTAATTAAATATTCTCCAAATTAAAAGCGTTATTTTAATGGGGGTGACCATTTTTTAATTATATAATAACGCGTATAGGGAGAATCCTATAATTTGGTTAATTATAATTCTTTACGCCATTAATTCCCCTGGGTATATATTAACCCAATTACCGCCTAATTTTAATAATACGTCCCTGGTGTTTAAATAATGGTATTTTATTCCCCCTTATAATTATATATTATATACCAATACCGTAATCTTAATTAGGCCTATTCGCTTTATAAATTTATCCCAAAGCCCTCGGTTCTCCGGTCCTCCATTAATTATTAATTTCCCATATATCCTATATTTATAAATTATATTTTACCAAATAAAATTAACCATTTACCCTACGGTGGCCTTTACCAATAATCGCCTTTTAATCCATTTTATTAAATTATATTTGGCCTATATAATATAAATATACCCTTTTTTTAATGGTATTAAAAAAATATTAAGCGAAATTTTTAAAAAAGGGGTTAAAATAAGATTAAAAATCTTTAACGGTATTTTAATTTTTTAAGGATTTTATTTTTAATAAATTGGGCAGGTTTTTAATACCTCCTATACTTATTTTTATTATCCTTTTTAATAATAATATTAAGTAATAAAGTTAAATATAGCGTTCCGTTCTTTATACCCTCCGTAAATATAATTATTTTAAATAATATATTCCCGGGTTTAGTTATTATCGACCACCAATTATAATTATAATTTACCCTTTAAGGTTTTGCGCTAAAGTTTTTAATCCCTTATTAAATAATTTAAAGCCTTCCTTTTTTAACGGAGGAATAATTTATAAGGAATATTGCTCGGGCGTTTTAGGATGGTAAGAAAATACGCTATTTTTTAAGATTTATTATTTCATATTTTTTTCCCAAAATCTTAATATTCCTCCAGTTTTATATAACCCTAAACATATATAATTATATATTAATAAAATCTTTAATATTTTCCTTTAATTCATTATTTTCTTTATTTAAAGGCCTTAGCGGCTATTATAATAATACGTTTATTATAATGTTTTCATTTCCTAATATATACTCCATATTAAAATTAAATTACCGTATTTATATAATCCAGTTAATAATAAATGCTGTAAATAAATTAATAATAATATTATTAAATTAATTTATTATATTAACCGCGTTTATTTTAAGGGTAAAATACGCGCCGTATAGGTAATTCCGTAATGATTTTAAAATTATAAATAACCCCTTATATTTTAATTTGGCCGAATAATATATTCCTTCGGTTATTTTTTAATAACCGAATATATGTTTTATTATAAAAACCTTCCCTTCCCACTTTTGGCCGATCTATACTCCCTATCCGGTTCTTAATACATTTATTTTAATAATAATACGCCCTGCCATTAACGAATAATTAATTTTAATTAAAATTAAGGGTAATATTAAGGCTTATTTAAAAATTTCCGTTATTTTTATATATTTTTCCTCCCAAATAAACTGCGCCCTTATACGGATAAACTCTTATAAGGGTTTAATAATATAAGTAAAATCCTTAATAAATATTCGGTAAAAGACCACTATATTAATAAATCTTTTAATATTCGATATATTTTTAAACACCGTCCATTTATTAATTTTAATAATTTTGGCCAGTTTAGGATTACGGCCATTTATTCCGTATATAAAACTTATTATTACGGTTCATTTTTAATATTATTTAGATTTAATTATTAAGATTATAATCCCGGCCAATTTATTTTATAATAATATTTAATCCAAATTCCTAATATATTCGGCCACGTATTATTATACCCCCAAGTAGATTTCTCGCCTATTATATATAATAATAACACCTTTAACCGTAATATTATTAATAAATATTTTATATATTATTAAAATAAACTTATAAAAATAATAAAAATAATCCTATAGAAATAAATAATATTATATTTTCCTTTTTACGGAAATGTGGTTATTTTAAATAGGCCGGCGAATATTATAAAGGTAATAAGATCCCGGGATTTTAAATTAAACACCACCTGGTCGTATTCGGAGTAAAAATTTAAAAATAAAATAAATTAATAATAAGTTATATTTTTTATAAACTTATCGGTAATTAAAGGTATAAAAGTATTCCGAATTATAACCGAATTAAGCCTTTTTATTAAATTAATTAAGCGGTATTTCCCATTTTTTTTCTTAATTAGGAATCAGGCATTACGGTATACCGCTTAATTTGGCATAATTACCCCCTTTTTTCTTCGCTTCTAAAGTATTTTAATTATTACCATTATAAATTCCCTAGAAATAAAAATACTTTTAACCTACCACCCTATATAAGGTACCGTATTAATATTTTATAAAGGGGTTATATTAAGGTTAATTTTATTAAAATATTCCTAAAACCATATTAATACCTACTTTTTATTTATAAATATATAAATAAATATGCTTTATTTTTTCCCTTATAATTTCCCAAGTAATTTTAAAATTTTATTCTTTTTTTCTAATATAAGCCTGGTATTATTATACCCTGCCTTATATAATTATGGGTAAACGTATTCGTTTTATTTAATATTATTATAATTTTCTTTTAATGGTTTATTTTTTTCTTATTTTTTTTTATATTAGTCCGGGTTTACGGGGGCCGTTTTATACCTTATTTAAATATCCACGGGGTTTATTTTATCCGCCATACGCTTATATATAATAAAAATATTAATAATATGGGCTTTATTAAGGGGAAATACCTTTTAAACTTTACCAATGCCTAGGAATTTATTAATAATAAAGTCTTAAATTTTTTTTTATTATTTCGCAGTTTTTAATTATTACCCTTATAATATTCCGCGTGGAAAATGTTTAATTTATTTTAATAGCTTTTGTTTTATAATTAAGGTTCCGTGAATAATTTTAAGGCTTTTTACGCCCTTACCTTTTTAATTAATAAAAAATAACCTTTATATTTGGTTTTCCGGTTTAAATTCTTTTATTTAAAAGGTTTTCCCTTTTTTACGGCGCATTAATATACCCCTCCATAAATATATCCTCCTTAAACTTTTTTATAAGGCGCTTAATTTCCTTTATAAAAGATTAAACTATTATTTCTTCGTTATTTAAATTTAAAACTTTTATTTTATAGGCAGGGATTTCGATTTTACCAGTACGGGGTTTCCTTAATCCTATACTGGCCTTTCTTTTTTTATTGGTCGAATTATAAGGGCTTCCTGCATTTTCCTGGAAATCTTTATTCCTTAAGGGTAAATATTACGCAGTATTCTTTTATATTCTTTTTTTGTGGTTAAATTTATAATAATAAGAATATAATTACTCCCTTTGATTTCGAGCTCCCCATTAATATATTGCGCTTTTTATTATAATATTATTTCCACCCCGTTATTATAATAAAGGGTATTCCTAATATTATTTCCGGCGCCCCTTTTCGATTTTTTTTAATATAAAAAGATTTTACGCAATACGTTTAGGTTTTAAAAAAATATATACCTATTACCGTATAATTAAGGCTAAATTGGTTTTTTGATTATTATAATTAAACAACGTAATTCGCGCCTGGTAAACTTTCAAGCCGTATTCCTAAGCGTAGGTTTATTTTAAAATATTAATTTCCGCCCTTATAGTTATAATAACCCTGGCCAGCGTATTTCTTGGCCCTTTTATATATATTAATAAATACGGGCTCGGATACAAAAAAAGTGGATTATTAAGGGGATTAATATTAATGGGTTGGGAATATTAATTAAATAAAGAATTACCTTTTCTCCCTTTAATATTACCGCTTTTAGGCCGGCTGGCAGACTTATAAATAAAACACTAAAGTTTATACGCTTATATTATTAATATAATTAAATATATATAAGGTTTATAAATTTTAATTCTTTTGGGGCTATATTATTAATAAAACGTATTTTTATTTTAATCACCTTATAAATATTAGGCCTATTTAGGATTACCTACCGGTATTCCTTTGGCTTTTTACCTTTATAAATAATTTTATTAATAATTTTCTCCAGCCTTATTTAATTTACCAGTTTTTCCTCTAAGGTTATTTTTATAAATTATAATATTTATAATACCTCCGTAATTATTAACCCATAAGGGCTCCCTATAATGTTTATAAATTATTTCTTTATTACTTTTTAAAAAATTAAATCCGTAAATTCCAAAGGGTCCTTATACTTATTATCTAAAGGCGCATCTTTTTCCTTTTATACATTACGTTTTATTTTTTCCTTTATCGCGCTTAATATTTCTTTATAACTAGGATCCTTTTCTTTTCCTTTAGCGCCTTTTTTTTCCCCAACCGCTTTAACCTTATTTGCCATTTTTACTTTTTTTAAAGGCCTACCTTATCCTTTTTTAATTTTTTCCTGCTTATAATTAAAAACTATTTATATTATTTTATTATAAATATTAATAATAAAAGCTTTTATTATTATTTTCGCTTTTATATTTTTTTTAATTTTCCCATAAGTATTTTTTAACCATTATTATTTTATTTTTTATAATAATAAATAAATAATTATTTTAAATATTATTATTGCTGGGTATTTTATAACCCTTATCGGTTAAATTTATTTATGGCTGGTATATTTAAAATACCTGGCTTTTTTTTATTAATTAGGCCAAATGTATTTTTTAAATACCAGGGATTTCCCATAATTATATTTTAGGCCTTTTATACCTAATTATATTAATCCATAGGCACCTTTTTTTACTAATAATATTATAAAAATATTAGTTTTATTAATACTTTTTCCGTAATTATATTATTAAACATTTTAATAGGCCAGGTATTATATTCGCTTTTTTTAAAATCCCATTTTGGTATTAAATAAAAAAAATATTTATAAAAGATTTTATTAATTCGATCTTAAACGTTCCATAGGTAATTATATAATATATAATTACTCCCTAAATATTGATAATATTTTATTACTTTGATTTAATATTAAGGCCTTTTATTAAAACTAATTATTAATATAAACAATACTTATACCTTTAGAATTTTTAAAGGGATTATACTGGTTTTTTAAGGGAAATCGGCCTAAATAAAATAAAATTCCCGTATATAATCCCGTCCAGTTTAAGAGGTTTAATTAGAATTATACCTATGGTGGTTTTAATATTAAGCCTTATTCTTTATAATTTTACCATTATTTAGCACCAGTTTTATTTTTTCGCTTATTTTTGGGTTTAATAATATATATATATTAATTATACTTAAAGCACTTAGTTTTTCAGCTAGGTTTTATTTAATTATTTTAGGCAGGATTAATCGGCTAATAAGTACTTTGTTGTTTTTTTATAATCGGAGCGCGGGCGGCAAATCGCGGGGGTCGGTCTGGTTCCTTTAGGCTATTTTGGTTATCTTATATCGATTGGTTCATTAAAACTAGGGGTCTATGGGGTTACGCGTAGCTTCTTTAACACGGGCGGTGGTCCCTTTTTTATCCTATTTAAATTTATTTCCAAATAGTTTTATCGTTTTCTTACGCTGGTTTAGGAACGCTTTAAGCTTTTAAAGGAGTTTTTTATAAATTTCGAGGTATAAATTATTATTTATAATCCCTGTAAAATTATATAATTAAGCCCACGATATATTATCGAAGGTATTTAAAAATGCGTTTAATAAAATAATATTATTAATATAATCCGTGTGGTTTTTTTTATATTAAGCGAGCCGGCGTTTTTACCCCGCGATATATAACCATTATTAATTAATATTCTTTATAGGCCAGTTTTAATAGGCGAAGCGCTCTAGGTTTCCCATATTACGGCCTTTTTAAAAGGTATCCCTATTTACGAATTCCGTTTTAGGTCCTCTTTTACTTTAATCCATATTTTTCCTATAATAAATAATTCGACTGGTTTGGGGTAAATATTAATATAATGTAGCGGGGAGTAGGTCTGATAACCTCGCTGCATGGTCGGTGTTTAAAACCAAGCTATTTGGTTTAATTAAACCTC
>JAKWBI020000744.1:0-21537 GCA_022664585.2 Zalerion maritima | reverse complement strand
AAAGGTATAAAAGTATTACGAATTATAACCGAATTAAACCTTTCCGTTAAATTAATTAAGCGGTATTTCCCATTTTTTTTTTAATTAAAAACCAGGGGTTACGGTACGCCGCTTAATTTGGCTTAATTACCCCCTTTTTTCTTTATTCCTCGAATATTTCGATTACCACCGTTATTAATACTTTAGGAATAAAAATACTTTTAACCTACCACCTTATATAAGGTACCGTATTAATTTTTTAAGGAGGGGTTATATTAAGGTTAATTTTACCTAAATATTCCCAAAACTATACCAACGTTTATTTTTTATTTATAAATATATTTATAAATATCCTTTATTTTTCCCTTTATAATTCCCCGAGTAATTTTAAAATCTTATTCCTCCTTTTTAATATAAGCCTAATATTACTGCACCCTGCCTTATATAATCGTGGATAAATATATTCGCTTTATTTAATATTATTATAATTTTTTTCCGATGGTTTATTTTTTTCCCATTTTTTCTTATACTAATCCGGGTTTACGGGGGCCGTTTCGTACCCTATTTAAATATTCACGGGCTTTATTTTATTCGCTATACGTTTATATATAATAAAAATATTAATAATATTAATATTATTAAAGGGAAATGCCTCCTGGGCTCCGCCAACGCTTAGAATTTCGTTAATAATAAAATCTTATATTCTTCTTTTATTATTTTATAGCTCCCGATTATTACCCTTATAATATTTTCCTAGAAAAACGTTTAACCTTTTCCTGGTAATTTCTCTTTTATAATTAGGGTTCCATGGGTAATCGTAAGGCTTTTTATACCCTTACCCTTTTAATTAATAAAGGGCAACCTTTATATTTAATTTTCCGGTTTAAATCTTTTTATTTAAAAGGTTCTCCCCTTTTTACGGCCTATTAATATACCCCTCCATAGGTATATTCTCCTTAAACATTTTTATAAGGCGCTTAACTTCTTTTATAAAAAATTAAACTATTATTTTTTTAATATCCGAATCCAAAATTTCTATTATATAAGCAGGGATTTCGATTTTACCAATACGGGGTTTCCCTAATCCTATACTGGCCTTTCTTTTTTTATTGGTTAAATTATAAGGGCTTCCTGCATTTTCCTGGAAACCTTTATTCCCTAAGGATAAATATTATAAAGTATTTTTCCATATTCTCTTTTTAGGGTTAGGTTTATAATAATAATAATATAATTATTCCTTTTTATTTTAAGCTCCCCGATTAATATATTGCGCTTTTTATTATAGCGCTATTTCCACCCCGTTATTATAATAAAAGGTATTCCCAATATTACTTTTAACGCCCTTTCTCGATTTTCTTTTAATATAAAAAAGTTTTATATAATATATTTAAATTTTAAAAAAACGTGCACCCATTATTATATAACCAAGGCTAAATTGGTTTTTTGGCCATTATAACCGGAAAATATAACTCGCGCCTAATAAACCGTAAAACCGTATTCCTAAATATAGGTTCGTTTTAAAATATTAATTTCCGCGCTTATATTTATAATAACCCTGGCCAGCCTATTTTTTGGCCCTTTTATATATATTAATAAGCACGGGCTCGGGTAAAGGAAAAAGGGGATTATTAAGGGGATTAATACTAATGGATTAGGAATATTAATTAAATAAAAGATTATTTTTTCTCCCTTTAATATTACCGCTTTTAGGCCTTTTAATAGGTTTATAAATAAAACCCTAAAGTTTATACGCTTATATTATTAATATAATTAAATACGTATAAGGTTTATAAATTTTAATTCCTTCGGGGGTATATTATTAATAAAACGTGTTTTTATTCTAATTATCTGGTAAATATTAGCCCTATTTAGGATTACCTATCAGTATCCCTTTGGCTTTTTACCCTTATTAATAATTTTATTAATAATTTTCTCCACCCTTATTTTACCTGCCAATTTTTCCTATAAAATTATTTTTATAAATTATAATACTTATAATACCTTCGTAATTATTAACCCGTAAAATCTCCCCATAATTTTTACGAATTATTTTTTTATTACCTTTTAAAAAATTAGGTCCGTAAATTTTAGGGGGTCCTTATGCTTATTACCTAAGGGCGCCTTTTTTTTCTTTTATATACTGCGTTCCATTTTTTCCTTTATTACGCCTAATATTTCTTTATGGCCAGAATCCTTTTTTTTTCCTTTGGCGCCTTTTTTTTCCCCAACCGCTTTAACCTTATTTTTCACTTTTGCTTTTTTTAAAGGCCTGCCTCGTCCTTTTTTAATTCCTTTTTAATTATAATTAAAAACCGTTTACGCCGTTTTATTATAAACATTAATAATAAGGGCTTTTATTATTATTTCCGCTTTTATATTCTCCCAACCTTCCTATAAATACTCCTTAATTATTATTATTTTACCTTTTATTATAATAAATGGTTAATTATTTTAATTATTATTATTTTTAAGGGTTTTATAAACCTTATCGGCTAGGTTTATTTATAATTGGCGTATTTAAAATACCTGGTCCTTTTTATTAATTAAACCAGGCGTATTTTTTAAAAATCAGGGGTTTTTTATAATTATATTTTAGGCCTTTTATACTTAATTATACCAATCCTTAGGCACCTTTTTTTATTTATAATATTATAAAAATATTATTTTTATTAATATCTTTTTTATAATTATATTATTAAATATTTTAATAGGCCAGGTATTATATTTACTCCTTTCGAAATCCCATTTTAATGTTTAATAAAAGGGGTATTTATAAAAAATTTCATTAATTTAATTTTAAATATCCCATAGGTAATTATATAATATATGGTTATTTTTTAAGTATTAATAATATTTTATTACCTTAGTTTAATATTAAGGCCTTTTATTAAAACTGGTTATTAATATAAAAAATGCTTATACCTTTAAAATTTTTAAAGGGGTTATATTAATTTTTTAGGGGAATTCGGCCTAAATATAATAAAGTCCTCGCATATAATCCCGTTTAATTTAATAGGTTTAATTAGGATTATACCTATGGTGGTTTTCGTATTAAGGTTTATTTTCCTTAATTTTACCATTATTTAATACCAGCTTTATTTTTTTACTTATTTTTTAATTTAATAATACATATATATTAACCATATTTAAAGCACTTAATTTTTTAATTAAATTTTATTTAATTATTTTAAGCAGGATTAATTAATTAATAGGTATTTTATTATTTCCTTATAATCGGAGCGCGGGCGGTAAATCGCGGGGGTCGGTTTAATTCCTTTAGGCCATTTTGGCCAAATCGTATTGGTTGGCTTATTAAAACTGGGGGTTAATAGGGTTACGCGTGGCTTCCTTAGCGCGGGCGGTAATCCCTTTTTTTTCTTATTAAAACTTATTTCCAAACAGCTTTATCGTTTTTTTACGCTAATCCAAAAACGCTTTAAACTTTTGGAGAAATTCCTTATAAATTCTAAAGTATAAATTATTATTTATAATCCCTATAGAATTATATAATTAAACCTATAATATATTATCGAAGGCGTTTAGAAATATGTTTAATAAAATAATATTATTAGTATAATCCGTATGGTTCTCCTTATATTAAATAAACCGGCGTTTTTACCCCGTAATATATAACCGTTATTAATTAATATTTTTTGTAGGCCAATTTTAATAGGCAAAACGCTTTAGGTTTACCATATTGCGGCCTTCCTAAAAGGTATCCCTATTTACGAATTCCGTTTTTAAGGCCTCTTTTACTTTAATCCATATTTTTTTTATAATAAGCGATTTAATTAATTCGGCGTAGGTATTAATATAATATTATATAATATAATTTCTTTTTTACACATCGCTTATAAATACTGCCTATTTAAATATTTAATCCAATTAATACGTATATTGGGAAATATCGTTTTTTTTAAATATTACGCTCCCTTATATATTAGGGAATGGTAACGGTAATTAAACCATAATATATTGGTTTATTTCGTGGGAATTATATTAACCAATATTAAATATTACTTTTATAAATTGGCCGGGGAATAATATTCGTTTTATCCCTTATAATATCGGAAAATTATTTATATTATATTTTGCCCGGGGCACTGGCGTAATAAAAATCCTTAATAGCGGGATTTTAAATAAGGGAGGGTTAAAAGATAATTACTCGGCTTTTTATTTATATGGTAAGGTTTAAGCTTTATTAACGCTTTCGGGTATTTTTACTTTCGAAAATCGTTCTTAGGCCTAAGGCCTATTTATAAGGCGTTTTTTGCCTTCCTTTACCGTAATAATATTCTAATAAAAAAACCTTCGCCGCGCCTTACCTTAAAAATATAATATAATAAATTTAAATGGTGGAATGATTTTTTAAAAAATAAAATAATTTATAAAAGATGGAAAAAATTATAGGAATTAGGATTTAAACAGGTTTTAAAAGGGTAATATAATATAGGATTATTCTTCCTTAGCCCTAAGCTTAAAAATCGTAAACGGTCCCTTAAAATTAAAAATAATAATAATAATAATACTTTTTCAACCTTTTAAGCGTAATCGTGGGATTTTTATAACTCGAAATAGGGAACCTATATAATTTTTTTAATAATTACCTTCCCATTTTTCGGGTATTAGTATTATCCTTCCGGGGCCTTAATAGGTTTTATTCCTTGCATTTCGCGCCTTATATTAAAAGATTTTAAGCTTTATAGGCACACCGCTTTACCGTTCTTCTTAATTATTTTACCCTTTATTATTAATTAATACGCTCCTGATAATTATTAATTTGCCGGCTTTTTATAAGGCCGGGCATAATATTGGCTAATTTATTCAGGCTAAAAGGCCTCGCCTTACCTTCCCCTAAACTCTAAACCTTTTATAACTTCCTTACCGCATATTTATCCCCCCCCTTTGGCCGCTTTTTTAGGTAAAAAAAATTAGGCGCCTTTAAAGGGGGTGGGAAATTAACCATGGTTTTATAAATGGGAGCCTAAAAGTTTAGCGTTTATAATCCATAAATTATTATAATCGCCATATTTCCCTTTAATTACGGTCTAATTATAATAAAACGTAAAACCCTTAAACTTTTCCCAAATAAATTTAATTCTCGAAATTTTTCTTTTTTTTCTTTTAATAAGGCCTATATAAAATTACCCTTATACCAGATTCCTTAAAAGGGGATCGACCTTAATTTAAACGGGCGATTTATATTTTTCCAAGCCCTTTAGGGGATATTTCCCCTAATATTTATTAAATCGGGCACGGGATTTAATATTAATAATAAAAAGCAAAACTTAATTTAAAAAACGGTGGGGGTTAGGCCTTTATTCGAAAAACGATTTAATAATTATAAAAAACGGTATCCATTTTCCCCTATATTTTAAAACGCTTAATGGTTTTAATCCTTCCTTTTTTTTATACCCTTTAAAAAACGGTAAAGGTATTCCATAATTTTTATTTTTTACTTATAAGGTTTTAGCCGGGATTATACGAATTATCCTTCCGCCATATAACTTTTAGGATCCTTTATAATTATAATAAGCCCCTATAAATTAAGGCCGGTTATTATATACTCCCTTTTACTTATAAATAAAATACTAATATTATTTAACTTTGCCTATTTTTTTCCAAATCGGTTTAAAATACCTCCGTAATCTCCACCTTAATATTATTATCCCCTTAACCGGAATTACGCAAATTATTTTTCCGCCATATAATTTTTGGGATTTTCTTTATAATTATAGGTAGGATTATAATACGGGCCAATTTAGGGGCGCCTTATTTAGCCCCTAAACTTTTACGGTAACTTTAACCAACCCTAATTATCCCTTTTCCTTAGAACTTTTTTTAATAATATAAGGGCACTTTTACTATTTTCCCCCTTATTTTTAAATTTAACCGGAATTATATAAATCGCCCCTCCGCCACGCAGCTTTTAAAATCCTTTATAACCGTAATACCCTTAAAGCTTAAACTGGGCTTATAAAAATATTCCTTTTATTTAAAAATAAAATTATAATCCTACTTTTCTTTATATATATTAATACTTTTAATAATCCCTTCCTTTACTCCTTTTATAACCGAGCAAATAAAGGCTTTTTTATTATATTACGCCTTAATTTTACGCCGGACTTCCGTAATATAATAGGGGTTTAATTATTTATTAACCTTTATTATTTTATTTATAGGGGTATAATAAAGGTATATAATTTTATTTAATATTTAAAGCCTAATCCCTTTTTATCCTTCCCACCGTAATTATATACGTATTTTTAACCGGTACCGGGCCTATTTTAAAATTAAATTCCCGTTATTTGGCTTTAGCCCTTATGGGTTTATAATATTACCAGAATAATCCCATAGCGTTATAAAACTTCCGCATTATTTCTTCTTTTCGAAAATATATTCCCTGGTTTTTCCGTAATAATAAATCGTTTAAAGTATAGGTAATTGGTTTCCGAAAGGCTTTTAAGCTCCGTATATTATACAGGTCTACCCAGCTTTATTTATTATTTCCCCTAATTTATTATACTTATTTTATCCTAAGGGTAATTAATTTTTAACCGAATATTATGCTTTACCACCGTGGAAAAAAAACTGCCCCCCTTAAAAAGTATAATTTACACGATTTTTTAAGTTCTTATAATACAGCGTATTAATCGGTTTTTAGCTTTATTATAATATAAATATCCGTTTCCGCTTTTTATAATATAAATATTACGAACTTTTTACCGGTATATTATAAAAGGGTTCTTTTACCTTAGCGTAATAATTTCCACGGATTCCTACTTATATTTATTAATATAATTCCGTATAATATTATTCCTTAATTATAATTATTAACCCAAATTAATTAAAGGGAAAGAATGGTAAAGGAATTCCTTAAATTTTAATCCTAAAAAACGCAGGCTTATTACTAAAATTTAAATTCGTAAATCCTGGTTAAACCTTTAAAAAATATAGCGGGGAGTAGGTTTAATAATCTTACTATATGGTCGGTGTTTAAAACCAAGCTATTTGGTTTGGTTAAACCTTTAATTACCTATTTAAAAGCGGTAATACTTTAAAAAATATAAAATAACCCTGTACAGGACTATTCCTAAATAATAATATAATATTTAGGGGAAAATATAATATATTAAATAATAATTATATTTTTATAATTAAGTTTCTGCCGCCATGGTTTATTACCCTTCCAAAAGTCCCACAAATCCCGGGGGTCCTCCTGGCTTTTTATATAATTTTATACAGGATTATTTTAAGGCTTTAAACTAGTTATTTAAGCAATCGCGCCGGGCGCCGGTCTTTGGTACAAATGCAGCGGGGGATACCTCCGGCACCGCTACAATAATAATACGGGAAAAAATCGCCCTCGATCCGTTAATAAAACGCTGGTTTTTCACTATTAACCTTATATATATTTCCATTTTATTCGCTTATAAATTTATAAAGGTTTATAAAAATAAGGCCTATATATTTTCCCTTATATAAACGCTACCCGAGCTGTTTTTTAAGGAGGAAAAGGAAGGTAATAATACGGTGCACCCTTAAAAAATTCCAAGCGAATTTTAAGCATTTTAAAATATATTTAAAAACCCCGTAGGTGGTGCCATTTTATTATATAATAGCGCGGATTATACCATCCCTTTTCTTTTTAAATCCATACCTCCTTATAGGCTTATTTATTCATTTTCCTAAAAGGAATTAGTAGCGTTATAAGCCTATTTAAATGAATGCCTAACCAAAAAAACTTATACGTCTATTATTATCCTTATTAAAAGCCCTGATTTTATTTATTCCAAAATTAAACGGAAGTTTAAGGCTTTATATAAACTATAGGGGTTTTAATAAAATAATAATAAAGAATCGCTACCCCCTCCCTTTAATAACGGAGATTTTGGACCGAATTAATAAAGTATAATTCTTTACCAAAATCGATATTAAAAATATATATTATCGAATTCGTATTAAAAAGGGAAAGAAGTGGAAAATAATATTCCGTTTTTAATACGGTTATTATAAATACCTGGTTATATTATTTAATCTTATTAATACCCCTGCCACCTTTTAGAATTATATTCATAATACCCTAAAAGGGTTAATTAATAATTTTTATATTATTTATTTAAATAATATTTTAATTTTCTCCTCCGATTATAATATATATATTAAATACGTTTAAGCCGTTTTGAAATAACTACGCATTATATAATTATACACGAAACCGTTAAAATGCTTTTTTTATATAAAAAGAGTTAAGTTTTTAGGCTTTATCTTATTACTTTAGGGGATTTTAATAAACCTTAAATATATCCTTACCATTATTAAATAACCACTCCCGCGAACCTACCATAATATATAAGTATTTTTAGGGTTTTATAATTTTTATCGGAGATTTATTTATAAATATTCTGGTATTATAACTCTTCTTACCAATTTATTAAAAAGTAATATAAATGGGAAAAAGCCAGGGTTTATTAAACTGAACCCTCCAGAAAAGGAGGCGTTTTACCAGCTTATCGATATATTTTAAAATACTCCCCTGCTTTATTATTTTAACCCCTAATTACTTATACGGGTTAAAACCAATACCTTAAATCAGGGCTAAATAGCCATTTTATTATAACCGGATAAGAAAGGTATATACCACCCTATTGCTTTTTGGTTTATTAAATTTAAAAAAGCTAAACTAAATTACAGCATTTTTAATAAAAAACTAGTCGCCATTATTTTATTATTTAAACATTAGTAATATTATCTCGAAAGGTTAGCGTTCCCAATTAAAGTCCTTTCGGATTATTTTAATCTCCAGACCTTTATAAATTAATAAAAGTTAAATGGCCGCCAAATATATTGGTATATATATTTGGCCCCTTTTAATTTTAAGATTAAGCATTAGGCAGGTAAGCGAAACCTTACCAATATCCCGTTAAAAAGGCCTAATTATATTTTAAAAACTCCGGCGAAAGGTAATCTTTTTTTATTATTATAAAGGAAAATGGCTAAAGTATATAACCTTAGGGCCATATAATTTTAAAAATTAAATAAGCTATTATTTAAATACTCCCAAGCGGACTTTACGGAGGAATTTTAAAAAATGGCCCTGCCCCGGGTAATAATTAAAACTGCCACGGTAAAGGAAAAACCATATTCGCTTATAAATAAAAGCCTATATAATTATATTAAATAATTATAAAGCGTTAATTTAATATATATTAAAAAAATCGCCACCTTAATATTAAATAAACCTTAGGTTTTTAAAAACCCAGGCTGGGAAAGTTTAAATGGCCTTTTATTATTTAAGGGATATATAATTATTTTAATAAAACCTATAATTTAAAGGGAGCTTATATAACTTTACCATAATAATCCCTTAATAAAATATTTCGGTAAATTTAAAATAAATGAATTATTAAATTAGAAATATTTCTGGTTAGGGATAAGTAAAAATATGGCCGAATATATTAATGGATATAGTATTTATTAAAAAATAAGTATACCAAAATATTATTTTTATAATACTATGGTTTTTTTATTAATACCCCGGCGTCCTATTAGCGAATTCTTTATACAATTTATTATTGGCTTACCACCAATTATAAATGGCTTCGAAAAGGTAAACGTAATCCTTATAATAATATATAAATATACTAAGCTCGGAATTTTTCTACCCGTGCGTAATAATATTATAATTTTCGAATTAATATAATTATTTTATAGGGAGATTAAATTATAATACGGGGCCCCTAACGGTATTATTAATAATAGGGGACCCTTATTTATAAGCAAATTCTGGTTTAAATTATATTTTTATTTTAAGATTAAACGCCGCTTATTAACGGCGTTTTACCCCTAAACCGATGGTTAAACGAAAAGGGTAAACCAGGTATTGGAATATTTCCTATATTATTATATTACCCAAAACCAATTAAACTGGGCGTTTTTATTATTATAAGCAGAATTTATATATAATAATACGAGGCATTTTAATATATTTACCTTACCATTTTAAATATTAATGGGGTATAACCTAAAGTTTAAATATAAGGCCGAGGACGATTGTAGCGGGGAGTAGGTCTGATAACCTCGCTACATGGTCGGTGTTTAAAACCAAGCTGTTTGGTTTGGTTAAACCTTTAATTGCCTATTTAGGAGTGGTAATATTTTAAAAAATATGGAATAATCCTGTACAGGACTATTCCTAAACGATAATATAATATTTGGGGGAAAATATAATATATTAAATAATAATTGCATTTCCATAATTAAGTTTTTACCGCCATGGTTTATTGCCCTCTTAAAAGTCCCATAAGTCCCGGGGGTCCTCCTGGCTTTTTATATAATCTTATATAGGATTATTTTAAAGTTTTAAATTAATTATTTAAATAATTACGCCGGGCGCCGGTTTTTAATATAAATATAATGGGGGATACCTCCGGTACCGTTATATTTTACTAACCTATAATAAAAAACCGCGCCCCGCGGTTCGAAAAACTTTAGGAAAAGTTTCCTGGCTTTTATTAATATTACCGATTTATTCGTTTCCTCGCCCTTTATATATTATTAATTATTTTTTTATAATAATTACGGGTTCCCTTTTTTTTTTTATTATAATTAAATAAGGCTATATAGCTTTATTCTTATAAATTTCATTACGCCCTAATTTTTATTTTCCCCGGAGGGTTTATTTTAATTAATGGTATTTAAGCTTTATTTTAAACGATTTATAAAATAAAAAATAAAATATTTATCCCCCTTTTCCATATAATTAAAAGCCAATTAAGCTTAAGGGGCCCTTTTAATCCTTTTAAATCGGCGGCGCTGGCCATACTTAATATTATAAGCCGTATTCTTTACTTTAACCGCCTCCCTTTTTCGAACTTCCTTTTTTTTCTTCTTTTCCGCAGCCTTTCGCTTAATATTCCTTTTAATAATAACCCACCCTAAAAAATTCTCGGTATAAATAAATTATATATTAGGTTCGGGACGGGATAAATAATATTAAACGAAATAAAACCTGGGGTCCTTTAACCGGTAGGCCTTCCTTTTTATTAATAAATAATATAAGGGTTTTTTAATAATCTTTTTTTTAAACACTTCGAAATTATTATTTACCTTAATATTAAAAAGCGGTTTATATTATCCTTTATATACCCACCAGTATTAATTAGTATATAAGGGGGGTTAGGATTATGGTAATCGCTTAAGGGTAAATATTATATATGGGAAAAACGAGGTTATTTTTAAAAATGGGGATAAGGGTAACGATTAATAATTAATAGGGGATACGCGTATAATGGAGCGTATAAAGGGTAAAAAAGGAAGGGAAAGGGTGCGTAATAATAGTTTAAATAATTTTAATAAATTAGGCTTTTATTCCGGTAATATATATTTTTCCTTAAAAGATTTACGAGGGCGGTTATTACCCCCTTTTTTTTCCAAGGCCACCTGGCCCTTTCGCCTTCGGTGTACAGGATTAATTATATAAATAAAGTCCAAATCCATATTATTTTCTAATTTTAATTCCATTATATTCTTTTGGTTTTCCGTATAAAAATTAAACGGGTTTACCCTTTTACGAGCTGTGGAATTTACCCTAATATTAGGGAGCTTAGGGTATATTAAAAAAGGCCTAAGGCTTATATAAATATTAAGTATATAAAAACGTATCCCGGTAGTATTTATATTTATATTTAGGCTTTACCACTCCTTATTATTAATTAAATAACCCTGGGAATTATTATCTTCCATTATTATGCGTAAAAGAACCTTATACCGAGTAGTAGTGTTAATTTCCCCTTATAGCCACCCTGCTTTAAGGAGGTTTCTTAATAAATTAGGGCCTATTATAAACCTTAAATAATTTATATAAAATACCTTTATTTAATTTATAAAATGCTTTATATAATTATTAGGCGGTGGCCCGAAGGGATATAATATATGGTTCCTTTTCCCTTTTCCCCTTATACTTAATTTTAACTCTCGAAGGCGGTACCATAATCCTTTTCCACTATTCTTTAACTCCCGAAATATAAGGGCCTTTTTATTAGTATAAACCTCCCTTTTTATTCGCGTATAAATCCACATTATTTTTTACTTATAAATTATAATCCTAAACGTCTTTAATATTATAAAATGCTGAGATCGGTAAAAGGGGTTAATTTATACGAAAATAATTATTATAAAAAGGACCTTAGGCCGGAGGCCGTACTTTTTAAATATGCCCCTATTGGTTTCGTTTTAAAATATTGCCGAAAACCTTATATAAGCCTCCCACGTATACCTTTTAAAATTCTCTCCTGCGTTCTTTAATACGAATATAATAAATATTATACTTCTATGGTAACCTTAAATAAAGATTATTCGCGGGTCTTTCTGCCCTTTTATTATAAGATTAACCCCTGCCTTTATTATACCAAATAAATCGTAGTTTTTAAAGAACGGGTATTATAGGGGAATTATAATGGGGTCCACAGGTTTACCCTGTGGGAAGGTCAGGCAAGGTGCGAGAGGCTAGAATAGATGGGATGGTAATGAGTATATTATAGCCAATCTTTTTAAGAGCTTATTCTTAAGAAAAAGAAAAGGAGCTAAGTTCCTTTATCTTTACGTTCCCTGGGGGGATTGCTTATATTATGCTAAAAGATCCTTAGTGTTCCATCCCAGGAAGGTTTTCCGTACCAGTCCCGGGTAAGTCCCGGATAAATTAATATTCCTTATAATTATCCTCCCCTTTAGGGCGGATATTTTTAACCGCTATTACGGCCTAAAAATATTATAAATTATATAATAGGTATAAAGTGCTTGCGTTAGTATAAAAGGTATAAGCGTAAGCGTGGTTACCGTATATAATAACGTATTATATACGTAATAATATATATAACCTTAAAGGCTCGGTTATTATAATTATATATTTTTATAATAATATATACCTTTTTATAAATAAATAAAATATAACCCTTTATTAAATTATCACCCACTTTTTATTACCTCTTTTTTAGTATATTTTTAATATAATATTAACTTATAATTTTAATTTTATTATAATTAATTTAAATAATTAATTAAATATAATATTACCTAATTTTTACTTATACTTTACCTCTTTTTACCCTAATAATACCTTAATATATATTAAGCGATTATTTATATTAATTATTTTATTATAATAAATATTATACCTTATTATTATTATAAAACTAAGGTATAATATTATTATTATAAAACTAAGGTATAATATTATTATTATTTTATAAAATAACGGGACCGCGGCGGTATTATTCTTAATTAAAAATATGCTTATATATATTACCATTATTATATTATAAATAATATCGATTTATTATATAAGCCTAATCGTTTCGATAAACTTACGCGGCCAAATTATTATTAATTAAAAGGTATTATTATATTATATAATAATTATGGCGAAAATAATAACCTTTATAAATAAGTAATATTTACCAAGCGTTCCTTTAATATTAATATACCGTTAACCGAATAAAAAACCTATCGTTAATATAAAAGGTAATTTCGATAATTTATTTAAAATAATTATTTAATTTAAAGATTATCGTTTATCGGTATATATTTATCGAGGCGTTTCCCTAATATTTACCGGGTATTAATATAATAAAACAGCGCTTTTTTTTTAATAAAAATAAAATCGCCGCCGACCCTAATACGGTTGGCGAGCTTATTTTTAATATCGGGCATTTTTATAAATTTAATAAAAAGTTCTATAATTACCAGGCCCTTTTATTATATTATAAGCAGTAATATTAATCTAAATATGGGCTTATTAATAATAAACAAAACCGTGCTACCGTAAATAATACCTTAATATAATATTAATAATAAAAGGGTAATATTAATAATCTTGTTTTTTTTTTTAAAACTTTACCACCTATTAAATTATAATAATAGGTCGTCGGTCTCTCCTGGCCTAATTTATATAATAATTTCCCTTAGGTATTATAAGTTTTATTCCAATAAAACGCTTCTTTAATAATATATTAACGATTTTGGGATAATTAGGGTGCGGTTGGTAATAAAGTTTAAAAATTTTAATTAATACCGCGTTTTGTATTAAAAAACTCGGGGTTTGCGGCGCTTTATATAATAAAATGCCATTTTATAAAGCGTTTTTATAAAATGGCGGAGAACGCACGTATATCCGATAATATTATTAAAGATTTATTATATAAATTGCCCTATTTTAATAAATTAAAGGCCTAAAAATGGCCGGAATTTCGTTATTATTTTGCGGGGATTAAAATAGCGGTACCATTATATTTCCTCGATAAGGAACCGGGTTTAAATCCCATTAATGGATTTTTTATTTTTTATTTTTATTAATTATTATAATATATGGTATATAGGTATTTATAAGGGTAAGCCTAAAAGGGTCTCCCTTACCAATTTAATAATTAATACCGGCGCTTTTATATTTCCGTTTAATATATAATTATATATTTTATATTCGGGGCTTATATTATTTAAACGTATGGCTGGGAATATACTGGTAATATTTTCGGGTTTACCAAGGTAAGCTCTTTTTTCGCTTTTAAAATCCCCTTAGGTTCCTTTTCCTACCTTTTCGCTTTTTAAATTTAATTATTATTTTTACTACGTTTATTATATTTTCCTCCGGGATTTATTAATTATACTCCGAAGGCCATCCCGTTTAATAAATCAGGTAATATTAATCGCCCTAATATTTACACTTATTTAATATTTATTCGATTTCCTATTACTTCGGATCCTTTTCGAGGTCCGGTATTGGGAAAGGGTTCTTTTACTTGCCTAAGCGATTTTTCCACGGCTCCAAAAGGCTTATATAAAAAACATTATATAACCTTAAATATTTATTAGGGAGGGCCAAACGATAGGCCTATTATTTTATAGTATTAAAAACTTTAAATGGTCCGATAAATCTTGGGGCCAATTTATATAATAAAAGTTTAAAACGAATATTTTTGGTTAAAAATTTAATTAAATCGCCACGCCTATATTATTTTGGCTGGTAACGTTTATTATAGGCATTTTTTTAATATTACTGGGCGTTTTTAAGGTATTTTTTAAGCGTTTCCTTTATTATACGTAGATTTTCCAGCCTGGCTTTTATAATAAGTACCCTTTTTAAAGTAGGATTATCCTTGGCCTTATATTTAAACTTTGGGTTATACCCCATTAATATTTAAAAGGGTAAGGTAAATATATTAAAATACCTTATATTATTATATATAAATTTTACTTATAATAATAAAAACGCCCAATTTAATTAATTTTGGGTGGTATAATAATATAAGAAATATTTTAATACCTGGTTTACCCTTTCCGTTTGGCCATCGATTTATGGGTAAAACGCCGTTAATAAACGGCGTTTAATTTTAAAGTAAAAATATAATTTAAACCAGAATTTATTTATAAATAAAGGTCCCTTATTATTAATAATACTATTAAGGGCCCCGTATTATAATTTAACCTCCCTATAAAATAATTATACTAGTTCGGAAATTATAATATTATTACGTATGGGTAGAAAGATTCCGAGCTTAATATATTTATATATTACCATAAGAATTATATCCACCTCCTTAAAGCTATTTATAATTAATAATAAGTTAATAATAAAATCCATAAAAAGTTTATTTATAAGACGCCGGGGTATTAGTAAAAAAACCATGGCGCCATAAGAATAATATTTTAATATATTTATTCTTTAATAAATACCATATTTATTAATATACTCGGCTATATTTTTACTTATTCCTAACCAAAAATATTTCTAACCTAATAATTTATTTATTTTAAATTTACCAAAATATCCTGCCAAGGGATTATTATAATAAAGCTATATAAGCTCCCTTTAAATTATAAATTCCATCGGAACGATTATATGTCCCTTAAATAATAGGAGATTATTTAAACTCTTTTAGCCTAAATTTTTAAAAACCTAAGGTTTACCTAATATTAGGGTGGCGATCTTTTTAATATATATTAAATTAAGGTTTTATAATTATTTAATATAATTATATAGGCTTTCGTTTATAAATAAGTATAATTTCTCCTTTATTATAATAGTTTTAATTATTACCCGGGGTAGGGCCATTTTCCAAAATTCCTTTATAAGGTCCGCTTAGGAATATTTAAATAATAGCTTATTTAATCTTTAGGGTTATATAGCCCTAAAATTATATATTTTAACCATTTTCCTTTATAATAATAAAAAAAGATTACCTTCCGCCGGGGTTTTTAAAATATAATTAGGCCTTTTTAACGGGGTATTGGCAGGGTTTTGCTTACTTACCTGGTATTTAATCTTAAAATTAAAGGGGACTAAATATATATACCAATATATTTAACGGCCATTTAATTTTTATTAATTTATAAAGGTTTAAAAATTAAAATAATCCGAAAGGATTTTAATTAGGAACGCTAACCCTTTGAAATAATATCGCCAATATTTAAACGATAAAATAATGGCGAATAATATTTTATTAAAAGTGCTGTAATTTAGCTTAGTTTTTTTAAACTTAATAAACCAAAAAACGATAGGGTGGTATATACCTTTCTCGTCCGGTTATAATAAAATAACTGCTTAGGCTTAATTTAAGGCATCGGTTTTAACCCGTATAAATAATTAGGGGTTAAAATAACAAAGCAGGGGAGTATTTTAAAATGCATCGATAAATTGGTAAAACGCCTCCTTTTTTAAAGCGTTTAATTTAATAAACCCTGGCTTTTTCCCATTTATATTACCTTTTAATAAATTAATAAAGGGAATTATAATATTAAAGTATTTATAAATAAACCTTCGATAAAAATTATAAAACCCTAAGAATATTTATATATTATGGTAGGTTTACGGGAGTGGCCATTTAATAATAATAAGGGTACACTTAGGGTTTATTAAAATCCCCTGGGGTAATAAAATAAAGCCTAAAAACTTAATTTTTTTTATATAAAAGGAGCATTTTAACGGCTTCGCGTATAATTATATAATATATAACCGTTCCAAAACGGCTTAAATATACTTAATATATATATTATAATCGGAGGAGAAAATTAAAATATTATTTAAATAAGTAATATAAAAATTATCGATTAACCCTTTTAAAATATTATAAATATAATTTTAAAAAATGGCAGGGGTATTGGTAAGGCCAAATGGTATAACCAGGTACTTATAATAACCGTATTAAAAATAAAACACTGTTTTCCACTCCTCTCCCTTTTTAATACGAATTTAATAATATATATTTTTAATATCGATTTTGGTAAAAAATTATGCTCCGTTAATTCGGTCTAGAATCTCCGTTACCAAAGGGAGGGGGTAGCGATTCTTTACCGTTATCTTATTAAGACCCCTATAATCCATATAAAGCCTTAAACTTCCGTTTAATTTTAAAATAAACAAAATCGGGGCTTTTAATAGGGATAATAATAGGCGTATAAGTCCTTTGGCTAGGCACTTATTCAAATAGGCTTATAAGATTACCAGTTCCTTTTAGGAAAATAGATAAATAAACCTATAGGGAGGTGTGAACTTGGGAAAAAAAGGAATAATATAATCCGCATTATTATATAATAAAAAGGCACCACCTACGGGGTTTTCGAATATATTTTAAAACGCCTAAAATTCGCTTAGGATTCTTTAAAGGTGCACCGCATTATTACCTTTCTTTTCCTCCTTAAAAAACAGCTCGGGTGGCATTTATATAAGGGAAAATATATAGGCCTTATTTTTATAAATTTTTATAAACTTATAAACGGATAAAATGGAAATATATATAAGGTCGATGGTAAAAAACCAGTATTTTATTAACGGATTAAGGGTAATTCTTTCCCGTATTATTACCACCATTAATAATAATACAGGGAAATTATTATTTTTATTTTTTACCGTATTATACGAAATAATAAAAGTGCGGAAATTTCCCCGATTATTTACCATACGAAATAAAACCTCGAATATACCTTAGGGTATTATCTCCGTTCCGTTAAATATATTTAATTATAATAAAACCATTAATACTTTTTTAAATTTATATTTTATTATAAATAATAAATTAATAATATTAATTTTCGCGCCTATATTTAAATTAATTAAAATGGAGGCTGCGGATTTAAAAATTAAAGGGAAAAAAGTAGCGGAAATAAAAAAATAAAATAATACTTTTATAAAAATAAAAAGCAATATAAAAATAAAGGTACTTATATTATTCCCTTATTTCCCGATTATTCCGCCTTAAAATCGCTTTCTTTTCTTTTACCCTTCGCCTGGCCGGCCGTCCCTTTTTTTACGGCGGCTTGTACTTATTCCGGGGTTTAGGTATAGCCGGGAAAAAAGTGGTATTTTAAATTATATCGAAAATATTTAAATGGTTTACCGGTTTTATAATTAGGCGGGTTTTTCTTTTCTTTTTTTTTTTAATTAATACCCTTTTTATTATAATATGGTAGCGCAAACCCGGTTTAATTTCCCCCTTTTTTTCAGGAGTACTTTCCCTTTAAATTTCGCTGGGGTTTCGCTAATACCTTGCCCTTTTTTCCCTGGATTTTTACTCCCTTTAACCTTAATATATAAAATCGGTTATATAATATTTAGGCTAAATTAACCATATTAATTTATATAATAAGTTTAAAATTATTATATATATTAATATTATTGGTAAGGATTAATATTAATTTAACATAAAATACTTAAGCCTTTATTTCCTTATTAATATTTTTAAATTAATTTTCCAGGGATAAAAGGTAATGGTAAAATTCCTATAAGGATTAAACTTCCCTTTAATACGTATTTTTTAATAATTATTAAAGGGCATAATCCTTATTTTATATATTTTTAAATTAAATTTTAATCCAAGTACGGAATACCGTTTAATTATTTTGGTTTCGTTCCCTTAATATTTTACTTTTAAGGGCGTTTAGGAATATTTACCAATATTAATATAAATCCGGCATTATATAATTAAATATAAAAAGGATTTTTTTATAATCCTTATAATATTTTTTACGATTTTTATTAAAAGCGTATTAAAAATTTATTTTTTAAATATTATATTAACGGAAGGTGGTAATAATTAAAAGGGTAATAATATTAATAATTTTAATATCGGGTCCTTTATTATTTAATAATAAATCGCTTTATTTTCAATAACGTTTCGCCCGTAATTGGCTTTTTTTAAATTTAACCAATTCCGCTTTTAAGGCTTATTATTTATACTTTAAATTTCGAATACGTTTAAATTAGGCAATACGCTTAATATAATATTATTTAAAAGTATAAAGATTAGGATTTCCCTTTTCTTAAGATATTTCCTTTTCGTTATTATTATTTAAAATAAAATGATTATATAATAATAAAACGGGGGCGTTTTATTAAGGTTAATGCGCAAATTCGTTTTTATCTTTATTATAAGGATTCGATCGTCCGTTTTTTATTCTTAATATTTTAAGTAACCAGGGGGAAAAAAATAAAAATTATAATAGGGTTTATAGGTTTACCTTATGGGAAGGTTAGGCAAGGTATAAAAGGTTAAAATAAATGGGATAATAATAAATATATTATAACCAGTCTTTTTAAAAGCTTATTTTTAAGAAAAAAAAAAAGAGCTAAATTCCTTTATTTTTACGTCCCCTGGGGGGATCGCTTATATTACGCTAAAAGATCCTTAGCGTTCCATCCCAGGAAGGTCTTCCGTACCAGTCCCGGGTAGGTCCCGGGTAGGTCGACGTTCCTTACAGGAATTATAAAGGCCGCCTGGTCTTTAATGGTTGGCATATTCTCAGGCCCCCTTAAAGGTTTAAAGTCCGTAATCGTAAACCCAATATTATTTACCCGGCTGTATATTTCGAGATAGTCCTTATAAGTAGTTAATTATTAATAGAAAAAAGATTGGTCGTATTCCAATAGCTTAATAGCATTATACATATATGCCCAAATGTTTATAAAGAACGCTTTGGTGGTAATGGGCCTTCGGAGCCGTTGGCGGAGGCGGTCGTTCCTATGGCGGTCGATAGGTGTGGCAATTGCCTTTGGCTCGGCGAGGTTTGTACAGCCGAAGATAAAGGCCTTAAGAAATATATATTGGCTTCGGACTCCGATCCTTCCTGCAACGGCTATGCCCCCTACGAGAAATTCCGTATTGAGAAATTATTTAATAATACGGTATGGGAGTAAAATATTAAGCATTGGGAGGATTACTTCGAAATTATTCTCGGCGGGCCTAACCTTTTAAAAATTATAAACGTTTTAAATTTGGGGGCTGAAAATATTCCCGGCCTGACCAGGCCTTTTATATAACCAATATAAGGGTTTGGTTTTTTTGGCGCTTATAATTAAGGGGATGGCCGAGGTAAAGCTTTTAAAAAAAATAACGGTAATAATGCGGCGGCCTTTTAGGCTTTTGCTTATTACGAGGGTTTACGCTTTTATAAGAAATAGGGGATATTATAAATTTTTTAAAATTAAATTATAATTTCTTTATCCCGCGATTAATCTTTTCGCTATTACCAAAATAAAAATTGTGCTATATAGGACTATCCAATGGTATCCTTTAATATAAAGAATTGAGTTTTTTCCACGAAGGAATTTTTACTTTTATATATAACCCTTTAAATAGGGATCCCGCCCTTTTTTCGTAAATTAAACGAACGAATTAAAATTTAAACGGGTAATTTTTTCCTAAAATTAGGAAGCTGTTTTTAATTACCATTTATAAATAATTTAAAATAGGGCTATTTGGGATGGTGTGGGAACGGAAAAAAAAAAAGCGTAAGAATATTTTCTTTTAAACTTTTAAATAAGGGGATGTGGTTTTTTTTTTATATGCATGTATATACCTCGGGTTATTAATAAAGCTTTAAATATGTGGTTTTTGCTGGGTCCTTTTATAATGTTTAATTTTAAACTGGTTGGGGCTTATTATTATATAAGGGAGGGGATATAAAAAAAGGGGAATTTCTTTTTATATGGTAATTCCTTTGGAGGTTTTATAATATTATACAGCTTTATTCCTTTATAAAAGGAATATTACCGAATTTTTCCGTGGTTATTTGTGAAGGGCTGAGGTCATGTTAAGGAGCAACGGTGAGTGCCATAATAATATGTATATTCGATTTACGGAAAAGGGGGGAGGAAGGAAAAGAGGGAGGAGGGATATAGGGAGGGGAAAGTGGTTTATGGATAGTGTTTTATACGTATTAGTCCCGCGGTTAGCCCGTTATATATATAGGTAATGGTATAAATGGGCCTATAATATTACGCCTTTTTTTACCCGTCCCGACGCTTGGCGGTAACGCTACGCGTGCGTTCCCCCGTAATATGGTTATGTACCGGGGCCCGTAATTTAAATATTTTCCGCGGCCCCGCCTATATAAAGCGTTCGCTGCGAACGCCGTGTATAAATACTATAAGGGCCACTTCTCGGCCGCCTATTATTTTTTCCCCATCCTTTACCATAATAATAACCGTAAATTGCCCCCCCCCCCCCCCCCATTTCCTTCCCCTTTTATTTATCGCCTCCCTCGGCGCCCGGAAGGGTACCGAACACC
>JAKWBI020000743.1:0-21453 GCA_022664585.2 Zalerion maritima | reverse complement strand
CAATCTTTTCCCTCGCGACGTCTATCGCGCCCGCGTCCTCTATCGTGGCGGGCGGCACGACATTTGCCTCCAGCTCCCCCTTCGCCGCGTTGTCCAGGAGCTCCCTCAGCGTCCTCCTCAGGATCTTGCCCGACCTCGTCTTGGGGATCATCCCCTGGCCCTGTATCATGCCCCCCAGGCTCGCGATCGCTCCTATCTGCCTCCTCACGAGCCCGTTTATCTCCTTGAACAGCGCCGGGCTCGGGATGGCCGAGGGCGGGTGCGGCTCGGACGTCAGAGAGACGAACGCAAACGGCAGGTGGCCCTTGAGCGCGTCCGGTATGCCCACCACGCACGCCTCGGCCACGAGGGGGTGGCTCGTTATCGCTTGCTCGATCCCCCCCGTGGAGAGCCGGTGCGCCGAGACG
The DNA here is from genome assembly GCA_022664585.2 of Zalerion maritima. Lineage (NCBI taxonomy): Eukaryota > Fungi > Ascomycota > Sordariomycetes > Lulworthiales > Lulworthiaceae > Zalerion > Zalerion maritima. Next base: position 21,046 of record JAKWBI020000743.1, on the reverse strand, counting down.
TTGAGGATGTCGTCCTGGACGGCATCGTGTTAGCACGCATGCATGCACATGTACATGTACGTACATAAAACGCCCTGCCGCCTCCTCGATGCCGTGTTTCCCACCCAACCGCGGCAAGCTGGAGGCGCCAAGGGGAGAAAACAAGGGGAGAGTGGTGGTCGAAACTTACAGCGCGACTCATGACATGGACGTACCCCTCCTCGTCAATCCATCCCGCGTCCCCAGTATCGACCCATTTCCCCCCAAACCTCTTCAGATACCCCTTGTAAAACCTCGCCTCGTCCTCCCACAGCGTCCTAAACGCCGTGGGCGCCAGCGGCAGCGCAAGGACAATGTTGCCCATGGTGCCCCTCTTGACCTCCTTTCCATCGTCGTCCACAACCCTCACGTCGAAGCCGGGCATCGCCTTGCCTGCGCTCCCGGGCTTGACGGCGGCGGGAGGGTGCGACCTATCCTTGGTGTTCCTCTGCTTCCCCGCCAGCGGAGTAAGCGCGATCCCCGTGATAGGCGACCCCGTCTCCGAGGACCACCAGTTGTCTATCACGTGCGCCCCCTTCGCGCCGTACCTCCCCAGGAGATCCTGGTACAAAGTCACGATCGAGGGCTCCGATCGCTCGCCCGCCAGGAAGAGAGCCTTCAGGCAGCGCAGGCCGCCGCGCTCGCCGATCTCCCTGAAGAACTTGGACTCCGGGTCGTCCCTCCTGATGGCCCGGAGCGCCGTGGGCGCCGTGAACATGATGTCCACGTTGTATTCTTCCACCATGCGCCACAGGGCAGACGCGTCCGGCGTTCCTACGGGCTTCCCCTCGTACAGGACGGTGGCCGCGCCGGTGAGGAGCGGCCCGTAGAGGATGTAGGAGTGGCCTACGACCCACCCGAGGTCGGATGCCGCGAGACACCTGCGCACGACAAAGACATTCTTATCGTTAGCATCAAGTACGAGAAGGCGCGGGGAGGGGTTTTTTTCTTGACGGTTCGGGGTCTATCGAAACTCACACATCGCCAGGCCCATGAATGCCAAACATATAACTGATGCTCAAATGCAAACCCACGGCATGACCGCCCGAGTCCCTCAGCACGCCCTTCGGAGCCCCCGTCGTCCCGCTCGTGTAGATGATGTAAATCGGATCCGTGCTCTTCACCGGCACGCAGTCTGCCTTGACAGCTCTCGCCCTTGCGCTCCTAATCAGTGACTGCCAGTTCCTCTCGCCTTCGGTCTTCTTCACGGGCTGCCATCGCAGCTGCTCGCGCTGCCAGATGATGGTTTTCGCCGGCTTGGACTCGGCCATCTGGATCGCTTCCTCGATGAACGTCTTGTAGCTCGACGGAGGCTTGTTTCCGTCTATACCGCACGATGCTGTGAGGATGGCACTGGGCTTGGATGCATCGATGCGCTGGGCTAGAGCGGCAGAGGCGAAACCACCGAAGACTACGGCGTGGATGGCACCGAGGCGGTTGACTGCTAGGATGCCGATGATGGCGGCGGGAATCATGGGCACTAGGGGGGGGGGGGAGTAGGGGGGTATGTGTTAGTGCCTGGCTGCTAGGGGCCATATAATATAAAGAAATACACGAAGGGCTGAGCAGTATGGTTTCCAGGGTTGGCACATGGTAGTGTACGGGTAACATGGGCATAAGGGTGGATGTATACTTGTATCGCACAGAGCATAGTACTATAACAGCACCCCGGTCGAGTATAATGAAACATCACCGTGGACAATAACGCGACATTAATACATGACCTAAACAAACGGGCGCGGCATGTATATACACCCAAGTCGTCCACTGGCATTTCGCAACCACAAAGTCAAGAGTACTCGTGCTGTGTAATAGGAAAAGGGGGGACTGTCAAGAACTCACTATAAATTAACACCACATCGCCCTTCTTAACGCCCTCTTCCCTAAGCACACCGGCAAACACCTCCACCTCTTCGAGCAGCTGGCTGTAGGTATACGTCTTCTTGATGCCCGTCACGGGGCTGTCGTAGATAATAGCCGGGTAGTCCCCATGGCCGGCCATCACGTGCCTGTCGACGCAGTTGAAGCAGGTCGAGATCTCGCCGTCGGGGAACCACTCCCAGTGGTCGTGCTTGTCGCCATTCTGGAAGTCCTTGGAGGTGTGAGCGAGCACCTGACGGGGCTTTTTGTGCCAGTAGAGGTATTCGGCCTGGTGCGCCCAGAAGGAGGCCGGCGAGGTGAGGGAGTGGTGGTGCGCCTCGTCTTGAGGGTGGTCGCCCATTTTGTCCGGTTGGTTTTGGTTTGAGTCGGTGTTGGAATTGTCTATAATGGTGGAGGTTTTAGGGGAGGGGGTTGGGGATGAGGTGCTGCCCGTAGCGCTCGTGGTGGGCGATGACAGCGATGACAGCGATGACGACGATGAGATGGAGGCAGGATTGGGGGGAGATGATGAAAAATTATGGGATCGCGAGGCAGGTGTGTGGGATATAATACGACGTGGTTGAAAAGAAGGGACGAGAGAAGAGTGTTTCTTCGTGAAGCTTCTTGAAGCCGAGAAAGCTGGGAACGACGGCAAGCGTGACGGAAGGTGGTGGCGGGGAGTATATGACCGGGATGTCCTCTTGGTATAGGAATATCGCGAGTCCAAACCCTGCCGTACTTGGTGCTGTCGTGACGATAGCCGTTGCTGGCAGAAAGTGCTACCACTAACCCTCCTAACCGTCGGTATCAATGGATGTAGTAGTATGTTCTCGACGAACCAATTGGTATTATCAGACGAGCGTAACCGACTTACTCTCCAGCTTCTAGCAGCGGGACCCGAGAACGGAGAGAAGGGCGTGGGTCTTATATCACAGGCTCGAGAATGATGCTCCTGACACTGACACCCTCGACAGAAGGCCGGACGGGAGCTTGCGCCGGGACTGGAGGCACCCAAACAGGAGGCGGCTGGGATTCTATTTGCGACCGACCGAGTCTGTCGACACAAACGCATCCCTCGGCTGACAGACGGTACCCGGTAAGGCCAATCAGATCCTGTCTACGGCGTCCCCCCTGTATTTGGCGGTACAATTCAACGACAAGGAAGCAGAGATACACACAGCAGTGGAGAAACGGCTGGTTTGTTAGCAGATCAAGACGAAGCAGTAAGTAGCGAGGTACCGTGGGGGGGGGGAGAAAGGAGAAACACGCGGGCCATTGAAACAACAGCTCACAGCACGAGAAATAGCCATGTGTTTTGGCCTCGGGGGTAAGTAGAAAATCATACAATGGGCTGCTCGAAGCAAAAGAAAGTATGAGGTGCTGGTGAGAGCTGGGCAAGCTGGGCATGCGGGGCAAGGTTTCCCCGCAATCCCCGTATTCCCGGACGGACGGGAGCGCGCAAAGCTGGGGCCATTGATTGCCGAGTCGGGAAACCGCGTGGGCCTTGGGTGCCGGATCCGCCTCTTCTGATAGGATAGCGCCCCTTCCCTACCGAACAAGCACCAGTGCTGTCAGCTAAACCACGCACCTTCCATCGAGACATGCAATTAGCAGTCCCCAGCAAACCTGGTGGGCCAGACCGTTGGAACAGCCGAGTTGACCGAAACCCAAGACTGTTGCTGAGAACTGCTCCCGCATACCCAGACTCCTACCCATTACTTCTTCCGAGGTCATCGAGTCTTGGTCCTGTCTTAGAATCGACCCACTTTATTACAGGGACTCGCGGAAGCCTCTGCACGCCTGGCCGCCAGCTTTCCCAGGTCCATCCATCCATCCTGAAGATGTACATAATTGCCTGTGACATTATAGATGGGGGCATACGTGAAATTGGCTAGAATATGCGTGTCACAACTTCGGGTTGGCCCATGTTTTGGTATTCGTGATGTGCTTTGTTGCTGGCAAGTATTACTTATGGGCGCCTAGTAACGTTATGTGCTCTCTTGTTCTACCATGATATAGGCTCTAGTTATGTGTGTCCATGGCCATTGGCGTATGCCCTGGTGCTGACGAGGACCTGTTGTTGACTGATTCATATAGGCTTGCTGATGCTTGTGGAAGGCTAATCCGTATTTGACAACCTAGTAGATTACTAATGTCGTGATAGGTACTGGAATGAGCCGTGCCAAGTCGGCAAGTACGTGATGAGGCTCTGCGACCACAAGAGCCAACAGCCGAGATCTTATAGTCATAGGGCTTAGACCGCCGCATCCTACTCCTGTTCACGATCTCGGCGGTCTAAAAGATCTGGGCGGCGAGGCCCATAAGCATATCCTGATACCACTCCATTCACTCCAGTCATCGCGGGGACCATTATTCATGGTTCGCGGCTAGGAAGATCTGGGACAAAAGCCATGCCTGCATGGAATAGTCAGCATAGTGTGTATGGTATCAGAAATATACGCAACCCCGAACACAACCCGACTTACCTCCGGGTTTACCCTCCGCTTGTGGCAACGTCTTCTGCTTCTCCACGTGCTCCCTCAGCTTTAACAGTATGGGGCTCCCCTGCCACCTTGACGGCACCGGTCGGTACGCCGGCCTGAAGGCCCCCACCGTCTGCGCCCACTCACCCGGTGCCGGTTTCGGCTCAAAGCCTAACTCCTCCTTCCCTTGAGGAGGCTCGTTCTCGTTCTGGGTGGCCCAGTAGTATATGTCCCAGTCATTCTCGTCGAGAAGCTTGTCATATTCTTGCATCTCAGAGACACCCATCCCTTGGAGATTGCTGGCGGCGAACGTTGACAGGAGCAATTCCCCCTCACGCATCCCTCGCTTGCGACTTTGGTCTGAAGGGACATGTTAGAGAGACATTGGTTCTTGAACACTTGGAAGGGAGTTCGTCTTGTCCCGATGATGTAGGTGTTCAAGACTGACATTGCAATCGAGCCCTTAAGATAGACTCGTCCTCCCCCGTCCTCTTCAATGGCTGCACTTTGTATTCGATCCCTTCCATCTCACCTACGCCGAGCTCCTTTCCTCCAGCGTTCAGATTTCGTGTCGTTGTGGAAAGCGGCCTGAAGGGAGCGAACCCTTGTCTGACCACCGGGCGAATGAACCGTGAGATAGAAGCCATGATGAGGGCTTTCGTTATCTTGCTTAAGGAGGCAGACTGCTGATGTGTTGTTCGTGACGTCTGGTGTATATTCTCTAGTCTCCCCACTGCAAAGCGGGCCAAAAAAGGTGATCGTGAATCTGGGCCGAGACAGCGGGCCAATGAGGGGACGGGGAGTCACGCACCCGACCATTGCCGAGCCTCCCATCGCTCACTGCAGTCTGCAGTCCTCCGTCCACCGGCAAACTCAGTGGCAAAATTGCGATAATCCATTAATAAGAATGCTGAATCATCTATGTAGCAACAGCAACCCGACCTACTTTTACGATCTGCACAACTTCAGAAGGTCATGGACATCACTGGCACGATTCACAAATAGCCACTCGGCTGGACCGGACATTCTCCTCAATATTCCGTAAACTTTTCTGGCACAGTATTCCGGTCGCTATCCACCAACAGGACGTCGTCACCTGCATTCGAACTATTGTGTTTTCGCAATTTCGTTTGAGCAGCAGAATCACATGCCTCCCCTGCACATGCCTGCACACGCCTGCACACGCCTGCAATAATGTAACATTATACAACCCGTACCTGCAGTAGCGTGCGCGGTGTGGGCGTTTGGGAGAGGAGAGCGAACCTTTGACCGCAACCTTGCAGTGCCTACCATCTTAAAAAGCAGTGCTAGCAGCCCAGGTGTCGCGGCGCAGATAACGAGCCGCCTAGCCGCCGTAACATACCATTTTGGGAAACAAGAATACCTGCTCTTCTGGAGGGGGGGCGTGGTGGGTAGGATTGAGCGAAAGGGTCCATGGGCCTATGAATGGACGCGATGTGATGCCAATGCTGGATGAAGGGAAGAAAGAGAGCTCGAAGGATGGGAAGCGGAAATGAACACATCTAATTGAGGAATTCAGAAAGTCCAATTGGCTGCAAGAGGGTTGTATTCCGCTGATGGAAGGCCGGCGGAACTTTGCGTGAGCGCTAGACATTGCAATATAAATCATACCGGAAATAGGTGGGTGGGTTTGAGTGAGAAGGCTTCCATGGATTGACAGGAAGGGCGGGAAAGAAGGAATGAAGGGGTCAGCCTTCCCACCTTCTCAAAGTGTTCCAGAGTATTTTACCAGTGGGGATACGAGAGCCTCAAGATGACGGCTAATGAGCCGCACACCATGGTTTTGACACGCAGCCCAGTGGGCATTCTTCTGTGTTGTTATCATGGGACAAGTGGAGGGCAATTATCAAACGCTCCAGGAAAACAAGCTCAATACAAGGTGCAAGGAACAGTCAGACACAGTGGTTTCCGGACGTCATTCACTCGCTCGACTCGACCATGTTCATCAGATCCCTCAAGAGTTAGATACTGCACAATATTTGCCAGAAGGTGATCATGAAATTCTACTATCTCTAGGTACCGGGAGAAAGCTATGCAGAAACACCCTCCTTGGGAAGGGGACTAAGTTTGTAAGACCGCACACACCGAGAACTCCGAGTCCCGTTGAATGTTGTCTGCAACTGATCCTCTCGTTAGGTTTTTCGTACTCTTGTCTTCCGCCATACACACAAACTCTTCCTCCAAGCAACTCCATACAATCAGGTCATACCAACGAGAAAACTAAACAGAAACCACCACTCACATGGAAGACTATGAAAAGCAATTGGGGGGGAGGAAGGCAAGATGCTGGTTTAGGTCGTATATAGTATATATTACGGTCGTAGATCCCTAAGCAAAAGGGATGAAAATATACTCTGCGCAAGATGCCCTCCCCTTTCCTTAGTTGCTTCCCAGTTGTTAACTCATGCGAAAAGCATTCCGATCAGTTCCCCGAAGCATACATTTCCCCTGAAAACAATTATGCGGTAATCCTTCACACGTATCCCCCGCAAGTTCTTCACACACACACACACACACCCACAAAAAAAAAGAAACTCCGACTCTCTATACCCCCGTCCCAGGCTGATTGATGCAATCCTATCCCCTCGCTTTGAAATCCGAAATATCAGGCATGTCTTCTCCAAAACGTTCTCTCGTCATACGGCAGGGTCTTTTTTCCAAGTTGGTGACAAAAGGATCCTGGACATCGTAGGTCATGACGCGATGGCGCGCTGTTTGTGTGAAAAGAGGTTTCTTTTTATCATTATGCTTGCTTGAGACAGTGTTGATGTCTGGATTCGAAACTGCTTATAGGGCAGCAGCGAGGGCGAGGACACCAGCAAGGGCGGCGCCGGAGAGGGCAACAACCTTGCCGGCGTTGGAGGTCTCGACGGTGTCGCTACCCTCCTCCTCGGAGCCACACTCGGCGCCGGAGCAGCCGGGAGTGGGGGAGGGGGTGTAGGAAGAACCGGTGCCAGTGGGCCAGTAGGGGACGGTGGTGTTGACGTAGCCGCCGCAGCCACCAGAGCCGCAGTCGACGGCGGTGGAGGTGTAGACGGGCTTGACGACGGTGCAGCCGTGGTCAGGGCAGTCAGTGATGGTGAGGGTGGTGGCCTCGGTGATGGTGTAGGTCTTGTCCTCGTAGCAGAAGGTGGTGGGCTCCGGGCAGTAGGTGGTGTAGGCGGTGACGGTCTCGGTGGTGTAGTGAGGGCCACCAGTGCCAGTCATAGCCCAGGCAGAGGCGGTGGCGGCGAAAGCGGCGATGGTGAGGAACTGCATTTTGAATGTGGTTTGGGGGGAGTGGTTTGTTTGGTTTGGTATTAAGAATTACTCGTGTAGAGATTGGTGTGATGTGAGAGGATTAATTACTTGCGGAATGCTCGAAAGCTTGTTGGTGCAGAGTATATTATTATTAACGAATGAATGTGACGGTAAGTCAGGGTTTATTTGCAAAGGAGCGTGTGTGGGTGAGGAGAAAGAAGAAGAGAAGGAAGTCTTGGGTTTGGAGATGGAGGAACGAGTTATATACAGAGTCGGGGAGGACTGGGAGAGCACGATTAGGGGCGGAGGAGGCAAGATTTCGACTGATGAGATGAACATGGTGCATTGGCGGCCGTACTAGCCAAGGAATGAGCCAGGAACGAGCTGCAAGGTACCATCTCTGTGTGCTCCACCCAACCGGGGTCCGCTGGTTTGTTCGCTGCTTTTTCTCGACACCTCATCAACCCGTCGTGTAATTTCCAGTTGAATCACGGGTTGCAGGCGAGTCTATCCCCCAATTGGGCTGCTACTTACCGGTGCGAGACCATGCTGGCCATGACTAGATCCGGCCCTGAGCCTCGAAAAGGGGGATTCGCGGGTCTCTGTGCTATGTCTCTCTCTTCTGTTTTTATCCCCATCTGTTTGCGCTTTCTTCTGAACCTCGTGGAATCAACTAGTTTAGCTTGCCACTTCAACACAGCCAATGGGTTTCGCAGTAGCTACGGGTTAGTCTTTGCCTATTTTACGAGTTCCGTCCTTGTTCCATCCATGGGTCATCCATCTCAACTCGGCACAATAGTAGGGCCGTTGAATGGATGGATGGTTAAGATGTCAGTGGTGATGGACTAGGGCAACAGTCGCAATATTTGGGGGTCAGGGAGGGGGCGAGGGAGGAAGTGCACCTAAGTGACAGTACCTCTATGCTTGCCTCCTCTACTATAGATGATAACATGCCGCATCAATTGTATGTACAGTATGTATGTACCACCGCAAAGGAAGGCCACAACGGGCCAGAGATACATCCATATCTGCTTGCTCCACTCACTCTCTTCGTGTACAGTGGGCAGCGAGCTAGAAGGATAAGGAGACAAGGAACAAGGAGAGTGGATGTCAAACAGCGGAGCAAAGAGCGAGCGAAAGAGACTGGCCCCCGGGGGATTGCGCTACGGGGACGAATGCTCGAATTGGCAGTGAGTGCCCTCGTCGGCGCGCTGAGCATGAACACCCGGCGGAAATGATACGCCACCACCCTATCTTTGGATTAATTTTGTGGCAGCCGGGACAGCAGCATCGGTCGTATTTTCATGTATCTCTTTAGTTCTCGATTGAGTAGGACCAATCTCGTCCCATGATTGCACCCTCCCGGCTTTTCATGCAGGTTCGCCCGCCTAGGTGCTCACATTCCAGCGCGGCGTTGGGTGTAAGTGGGCGGCGAGTGGTGATGGGTGGCTGGCCTCAATCTCTTGGTTCTAATTGGGGCGCTGATCGAGGTTTGTTACAAGCGCCCAACCAATTGGGTGGCTGACAATGTAATGTCAAAGGTGCAGCCAGAAGAAGGAGAGACATCCAACTTGCTTCCAAGACATCCCGAAAAAAAGGAGACGTTACAACACCAAATTTCGGTTCTCGATTATCTTTGGCACGCACCAACAACCACCATCCGTCCGTCCATCGGCAGGATTTTCAGGGACGACACGAGACGCTAAAAGAGCCTGGCGACATACCCTTGTTTATCTTTCCAGTACCTGTATCCTTTCTGCCCCCCCTTCTTTACTGGGCCTTCCCCATCTCCACCCTTCCGCAATCATCCACACGCGCTCGCCGTTGGACTGCCCTACCGCGCTGTACGGAGGTTGTATCCTTGCCCTGTCTTCACAGAAATCACCCTTTCGCGCGCTGTGTGATTGGGACCATCACAGGCGTGCAGCGCGAAATTTCATTGTCTCGATGTTTCCTTTTCTTGGTAAAGATGGGATGACAGCGACTGTTCCCGGGTTGTTCTGTTGCACGACATTGTCACTACCCGCCGAGCCCGTGTACCCATCCACCGCAGTGTTCCTGTTGGAATTGTTATTATTTCCTGTTTCTTTTTTTCTTTTTGTCTTCCTAATTGTGTTTTTCTTTTCTTTTCTTTTTTGCGGCGAGTATGGATACACACTGCCTATCTCGCCGAGAACGTTTTGTAACCCCTGTCCGTGAGGCAGGTACGAGGTAATTGTTGATGGCTGGACCTATCCTTGAGGAGAGAAAGGGAGAGAAAGAAAAAAGTGTAATTTAACTCTACTTGCCTATCTTCACGGTTGATTGGCAACTATGCTAGAGTGTGTATCCATCTGCATCCATTGCCATCCCACTCACCCATCCTCTCCCACTATGACAGGGATGATAGACAGTGCTGTAGATAGCCAGGGTGAAGCACGCGAGTTGCCTTATTCGCAAGGATAAGCTCCTTGCACGCACCCACGCGCCCATGTTGAAGCACGCTGGCATGGGGGTTCCAGCTCATAAAGCCCAGCACTCCCATTATCCACTCGGCCGTCCGGTTCCTGGATAAGAAAATAACGGATAGCATAAAGGCAATCCCATTCAAAAGTTTAATTTAAGAGTTGATAATACTGTATCCCCAGTTCAAGCGCGGGTTGGTGGCTTTCTGCCACGCATGTCGATACTGCACGAAGAACTCGCTATTGATTGCTCATTCATCATTCATCAGTATTTCCTCTAGCGCGAGGCCCACCTAAACAGAGGCCCCAACACGAGCTTCTGTGGATAAGGATATCGGGCAGCCGAACAAGCGAGCAAACTCACCGGAAATGGGATGTAATAACAGAAAACCCATGTCTGCATAAGGTCACAATGGGAATGAGCTTAACGGCATGGCTTGTTGCTCTGCCCTCACTTGTCCAGTGTCCACCAACAATCGGACAATATTCTCTTAATTTGATAATACGACCTGCTTGGTGCCTCCCTCCCTCCCTTATCGGACATACGCAGTCCTAGCCTTCACACCAAGGTTATTGATTACTGTTCTGGGACCTGGGGATGCTGTTTGTGTCCTTGGGGGTCGCAAAAAGAATGAAGAAGGTTTAGTCCAAGAAGAAGAACAAAGGCATGTCTTGATCAAGACTCACACCCGTGTTTCGAGTTCCCTCGAAATCCACAGACACTTCATCTCTTCCACAGGACAATCACCGTCACATCTCGGTGTTCCTATTGGGAAAGTTCGGCGGTCCTGGGACATGTTTATGTCTGTTTCTCATTTCGTCCTCCCTTTCTTCTTCTTCCACTCTTTGACACAAACTCGTATTACGATTGTCAAGAGCTATCCAAATAATCGGGGCATTTCTTCTCAACATAGGCGGGCTAAGCTCTCAAAGTTCCCTCGAAGCTGAGGAGATATGGGTTTTCATTTTTATCACTGGTTTGCAAGCTCCATGACTTCATGCCTACCCGTATGTCAAGGCGGAGCTTTATTCCACGCCTCGTGGTACAGACCCCGGATGTGTGGTTCTGTGACGAGGCCTCGCTGCCGCCATCCGACGCGCCGCTTTTCGACCACTTACTGTCAGAGCTTAATTGCACCCCGACAAAGTGGTACCGGCCCCCCGGAGCAGGTATACTACTATTTATCCACAGAATAATTCGCAAATTTCTAGGGACTGCCTCCTGCCAATATGCGTGATCCGTAGGCTTATTTCATATAAGCAGTATCGTGACCAGGGACAACACTGGAAGGGCAAGGCTACAAGAGCATGCCGATTGGGGTTGAGTGCAGATACAAACTATGGCATAGTAGGTTGAACCCTCGAAGAACCTCGCAGCGCCAGTAACCTATGTCCACATCAGAAGAGCCTGAAAATCAAGAGCGCATGTTCCAAAGTAAAGAATAAAGAACCTCCCCCAGCCCCCAGCCCCCAGCCCCCAGCCCCTGGCGCGTGCCATTCCTGGTAGCAGCTCAGTGGTCCTTCACCCAGCTCAGCATTTGTTCATATGCTGTTACTTGCGCCTCCTTGATATTGGCGTTCTCATACTCTCCGACGATAGCGAAGCCTATTCATATATAATCAGCACGTGTAAATATCGTGAGTGGCCCTGGGGTCTTTTGAAGCTCAAGCTTACCATGTGGCACCCCAGGATACACCTGGACCTCGTGCTCAACGTTGTTCTTTGACAAGTAATCCTCGCCAGCAACCCTGACATCGTCGGGGAACAGGCCATCGTTCTCAACACACACCATGCTGATAGGCGCCTTCAGTCCGTTGAAGTCCTCGGGCGTGACGCAAGTAGCATGGGCAAGAGCACCCGCCTTCAAGAACGGCCCCTTCAGTTTTGATCCACCCTCTTCATCCTCCGACTTCTGCTCCCAGCTTGTGGGTAGCTCCCTCTCCGACGACAGCAGGAGGATATACCTTCCACCGAAGCAGTATCCCACGCCGTATATACCGTTGTTGGCCGCATCGGTAAACATTTCCTTGCTGCCTCCGAGGACCTTGTGTAGGATGGGTAGAACTTTCTCGTCGGTGTGGCGGGCCAGCCACATGTCGAGCACGAAGCTTTTGGCGGCATCGGCTACCCTCATCTTGATCTTCTCGATAAGAGGAATGTTCTCGTCTTCCGTGACCTTCGAGTTGGGAGCTGCGTCACCCTCAAAGAGGTCCGGCATAACGCTCAAGAAGCCCTCTCCCGCATACTTGTCAGCCTGAATCTGGTTGTTCGTGGATTTGACTCCGGTGCCACCTGTCAAGAGCAGCAGCAACCTAGCTGGGACGTGTGGGTAGTCGGCGGGTTTTGAGATGTAGCAGTCGATGCCGTTGATCTTGACGATTTCCCCCGTTGCGGCTTGCCCACTAGCTGAGGATTACAGAGTATCAGTTGTTTGGCCCAGGGATACAAATACGTTATTTTGAAGGATACCACTGACGAGTAGGCCGATCCGATGTACAGTCATCACACAGGGGCGGCTTAGCATCGGGGTTCTCGCTCGTAGAAGGAGTGTCATCGGCAGCGTCGCTCTCAGGGGCCTTTGTCGCAACCTCGGGGTCGGACATGATGGAAGTGGTGATGATCGTGTACTTTCTATTTGAGAGCTAACGGCAGAGTAGAGCAGTAGTTGGATGGTATTTAAAACTTGAGATGCGGGTATGGAGAAAATTAACTACTAGCGAACTTAACAAATGTGAATTCGAAGAGGATATATGACAGTAGTGAGAAGTCATATGGGCCAACACCTCGTCACAGGAGCCGTCGCACGAGCAAGACCCCTCCACCGTACAAAAGCGTCATACCTGTAGTCCAAGCTTTCCTGCAGCAGAGGTGCCTGGAGTTCTGCTGACATAAGCACATTCGCCAACAACGTGCCTACGTGCTCCCGCCTTCCACCCTACCACTTTACGCGTAGCTAAGCCCAACGCGTCGTGATCAGGCAAAACTTCCCCCACAACCTTCCCACAACATCGTCTTTCCTGTCTAACTCCTTCTGCGTAAGAAAATCGTCAGAAAAATAGCCTTCAAAGAGCACGGTTTCTAGCCTCAATCATGGATGACCTACCAATTACCCAAGGGGCTTTGCAGTAAGTTCCTCCCAACCCTCATGTTCCCGCTTCCCCGGAAAGATTTGCGGTCGTCGACGATACTGACCCCACCTCCTTTGTGAAACCATAGAGATATCTTCAGAGACGTCAGCACAGCCGACAAGCGACACCCATTCCCGGTATTTCAATGCCTCCAGATCAAGCCGCTGTCAGGCGGCCCGGGCACTTCTGAGCGCTTCCGCATCGTGCTCAGTGACATCAACAACTACTGTCAATCCATGCTTGCCACGCAGGCAAACTCCGTCGTAAAGGATGACATCCTAAAGAAGGGCCACCTCGTGCGCGTCACGGGGTACCAAGCCAATTCGGTCAAGGGCAAGAACATCCTCGTCATACTCAGCCTAGACGTTCTCCAAGAGCACGGTCAGCGGGAAAAGATCGGCGAACCAGTAGGCCTCGAAGCGGTCCCTCAAGCTCCCACAACAGCTGCCGCTGCAGCTGCCCCAGCAGTCCCCAAAGCCAATGCTTCGATGAGCGGCGCAGGCTTCTACGGAAACCAAGTAAAGAAGGAAGAGGCTAGCCAAGCAAACCTCGGTCTCCCCTCCCGTGCCCCGCCGTCAGACAGGCACGGCGGCAACGTCATATACCCCATCGAGGCTCTGTCGCCCTACAGCCACAAGTGGACAATCAAGGCCCGTGTGTCGCAAAAGAGCCAAATCCGCACATGGCACAAGCAAAACTCTGAAGGAAAGCTCTTCTCGGTCAACTTCCTTGACGAGAGTGGCGAGATCAAGGCCACGGGTTTCAACGAGCAGTGCGACGCCCTATACGACAAGCTCATTGAAGGAGAGGTGTACTACATCAGCACCCCTTGTAAGGTCGCCCTGGCGAAGAAGCAGTTCTCCACGCTACCCAACGACTACGAGCTCGCCTTCGAGAGGGACACAACTGTCTCGAAAGCAGAGGACAGTGGCTCCGTACCCATGGTAAACCTCAACGCCGTCGCCTTGTCGGAGCTGGAGAAGTGCGAGAAGGACGCCACCGTCGACGTATGCGGCATCCTGAAGGAAGTCGGTGAGGTCCAGGAGGCCATCGCCAAGGCGTCGGGAAAGCCCTACCAGCGACGCGAGGTCCAGCTCGTGGACGACTCCGGCTTCTCCGTCCGCGCAACTCTCTGGAATAAGACGGCCACAGAGTTCGAGGCGGAACCGGAGTCCGTCCTAGCTCTGAAGGGTTGCAAAGTCTCCGACTTTGGCGGCCGCAGCCTGAGCCTTCTGAACAGCGGTCAAATGATGGTCAACCCTGACATTAACGATGCGCACCGCCTCAAGGGATGGTGGGACGCCGGAGGCAGGTCCGAGAACTTTGCTTCTCATAGGGACACCATGGGCGCAGGAGGCTCCGGCGGCCAGGCCACGGGTCGTGGCGACCAAACCATCTGCATCTCCGACGTGAAAGACAAAGGGTTGGGCGAGAATGACGAGGCGCCCGACTACTTCACTGTCAAGGCGACCATCGTGTACATCAGACAGGAAAACTTCTGCTATCCCGCGTGCAAGGGAGAAAAGTGCTCCAAGAAGGTCACCGACGTGGGAGACGGTTGGCGCTGCGAGGCGTGCAACAAGACGTGGGACTCCCCTAACTACCGGTACATCATGAGCGTCAACGTTTCAGATCATACCGGACAGCTCTGGTTGAGCTGCTTCGACGACGTCGGACGCATCGTCATGGGTGGCATGAGCGCCGACGAGCTGATGGAGATACAGGAGTCCGGGAACGACGAGAGGAAGGCTGCACTATTCGAGGCGGCGAACTGCAAGAAGTTGAGCTTTAGGTGTAGGGCCAAAAAGGATAACTTTGGGGAGGTGCCGAGGTACGTAAAACGGTCCCAAATACCCAGTCGCTCTGGCGAACAAGTAAACTAACGAAGTGCTCTTCTTTATATATAGGGTGCGCTACCAGGTCATGTCCGCCGTAGGACTGGATTACAAGATGGAGGGCCATCGTCTGGCCGACCTAATCAAGCAGATGTCTATGGGATAGAGCTTCATCAAGCATATTTTATCCTGTAGCTCAGTGACTGGATCGAGACGGCTTTGATAGCAAGGCTTCCCACGAGATGATGTGCCCTGCAATTGCTCAGAGGAGTTTTTTTTTTCTGTCGGAGCATGCTAACCCCCCCCCCCCCCCCCCCACGATTAGGAAGGAAGACCACAACTGCTGGCGGACCACAAGGGTTTTGGTGTTTAGTTTATGTCCCGGGTCAGAAGACACAGGAGGAGTATACCAAGAGCAGCACAAAATGAAGGAGCCTTGTGCTTCCATGTCAGGATCGTGGTCATAGAGAGAGACGAGAAGAAGGGAAATTAGCAGGATCATCCCCCCAATGTATCCATCCGTAATGCTTGCCCGATTCGGTAGTAATGAGAAATATCTTCATACGGTACGTGTGTGTATACCCTGAAGTAGCTTGTAAAGTACCTACCTACCTAGATAGCCTAAGGTAGTCATGATGGGCGATTTATCTTTATTTGTAGCTTATTATTCCGGCCCGTCTTTTTTTTTTTTGGCAGCAGCAGCAGCAGCAGCAGCAGCAGACATCCATGATGCGATGGGCCGAAAAGCATCAGGAGTAAACGCCCTTCTCCTCTAATAGGAAATAATACGAACACGATATGCCTATCCATGACTCCCTTTTGGCTCATATCTATTGTTTATGGGGTCGTGAATATGTGGTGGTGGTATTTTGCATCCTTTACTCCGAATAAGACAGGAAGAGCCCACCAAGAATTTTGCGAGCCAACGCCCCCCTCCCTCCCCGTCCCCAAAGGCTGTAGCAAATTCGCTTCATCTTCTTCATTTGCCCACCCCTCCTTTCCATTCATCCATTAATTCTAGTGCCCAGAGAATGAAGTCACATATCTTCTACCCGGGCTACTCCTGCTCGCCCTTCCTAGCCTCTAGGAATGAGTCCCACACAGCGTACGTTCGAGTGTCGTGAACGAACTCCTACATCTTCCCACCACACATAAGGGGTTTCTCGTCCTGCTAGTAAGAGTCTCCCATAAGGTCTTCGTCCTCCATAGGGTCCTCGAACCCGGGATCCATAAAGCCCGCCGAGAACCCCGTCGTGTTGCCTCTCTTCTTGGTGTTGTACTCCATCCGGACAAGGTGCTTAATATGCTCCTTGGAGGTGGAGACGCGGTCGTCCGCCATTCGCCACAGCGGCTCTACCAACTTGAGCCGCTGCGAGGACGCGACGAGCTCTTCGTAGTACTGTTCCTCTGAGAGAGCAGGGTTCTCGGGGAGGAATTCGAGGTACGTCCTACTGCCGTCCGTGGTGCCTAGATGGCCCCGCAGCATCCCGCTAGAAATCATGTCCGTCACCAGTTCCTCTACCTCGTCCTCCGATGCCAGCTCCTGGCCCGTGATTGCGCTCTGGGTCTGGCTTCGCACCTCCGACAAAAACACCTTGGTGTAAATGTCTCGCAGATCGATTATCTTCCACTTCTGATATGAGGCTAGGCATTCCGTCACCATACTCAAGTTTTGGTCCTGGTCCCATATCTTCTGGCAGTCGTTCGCGTGCTTGATGAGGGCCTTAGCGTTCATGGCCTCGAATAGTGCCGCCAGCCCTGTGTATGGCTTTCCCATTATATCGTACACCCTTTTCGCGGACCCGCTCATGCCGGAGGGAAGCTTGACAGCCCTACCTTTCAGGAGGAGCGACATGAGGGAGAGCTTCTTGTATGCATTCACCATAACCTGGGACACCCCTCCATCCTTGCTAGGATGTGTGGCGCACCTCATCCAGCAGTCGTATGCTCCCTGCCAGTCTCGCCGCATGAGGTATATCATGCCGCAGAAGTAGTCGTAGCGAATGACGTCGGAGGGCTTGACATTTGGGTTGAGGCCCGAGTTGCTTGTCATGAAGTGCGGAGCAGGCAGGGACATGTCGGCGGCGAGGGTGCCCTTGGGCACTTGATTGAGCATGCCCGGGTAGAAGAGGATCTTCTTGCTGATAACATCAAGGAGGCTTATGGATTCGGTATCGTAAGTCCGCACAGCTGTCTCGACGAGGGAGACATGTGCAAGGGTGAGAACTGATCCGGAGGGATCGAGCTTCTGCAGGGCCATTGCGACGGCATCAATAGCAATAGAGGACTGCGTACGAAGGAAGTTGGTCAGCCAAGGTGTGGTGTAGCGGGAGAGACGGTACTGGAGCTACCCACGGGTACCAGATGTGGGGTAAGAAGCGTATTGCATATGTTGATGAACGAGGGACCTCCATATCGGACTTGTCGCGGGTCGAATGAGACAAGAAATCGGATAATGTGATCGGATAGTTCTGCCGGGTGAACGTCCTTGGGATTCTCGGAAGCAAAGACAAGGAGGGCTAAGAATGATATGGAGTTTTTGGCGGGATCTACAGACTGTATATATTAAGAAGGTTAGCTACTAGATTCCATAGGGCCAAAGAATAGGTGAAACTAGCAGGGAGTCAGTCCATACCTTCAAAGCATGATTGTAGTTGATCTTGGATTCGTTCGCCAGGCTGATGAGCTTGTCCGAGTGCGCCTTGATCGCCTGGTGGTATTTCTCGTTGTTGGAAGGGTCCAAGGCCGGCGGCGGAAACGGATATGGGTCCATGGCTGCTCGCGATGCCTGTGGAAGGGAGGATTGGGGAATTTGGAGAGGTTGCGGCGAGAGAGAAGGACACCGAGAGCAACCTAGGTACGCGAGGTTGATGGAAGCTGGGAATGTGGGGTTGATGACACTCTAGCTGTTGTATGCGCCAAACGATTGATGTCAGAGAAAATAAGGGAGGAGTGAGAGATGAAATTGGTGGGGGGGCCTGCTGATGCAAAAACCGGCCTTTGTATCTTTAATGAGGGCTCGGGAAGTTTTGGAAGGCGGGAGGTTGTGTTGTTTGCAGTTGCAGTTGTGAAGTCTAGGCAGCTTTTGGGAGCTTGGGCGGCGCCTGCCTGCGAAGTGCGGGAAGGGGAAGGTGCAGGTGTAGCAACTTGGCCGCCTGCTCACCGCAGGTCTTCCTCGGTGTGAGGAGTGAATGTGGGGCTGCAGCATTGTAGCACGTACATAGGTCAGTGGTACCTCGGTACCTCCTACCCTGGAATCCTTCCGTTTTTGATTCATCTTGAAATGCTGCGAAATCTCATCAGTTTTGATTGATTTACAGTAAATACATTTCACAACTCCAAATTTCATGAATATTTTCCCCAGCTCTTCCTGGTTTATTTCTAATTTGGAAGTGCTTGCCGAGCAAGGCGCTGATGGTCTATGACCTGTAAGTCGGGCTGCAGCGTTTCCGTGGCTTTCATTCGTCCATTATTCACAGGTACCTTTCCTTTTTAAACTTTTCGCACATTTATACTTGCTTGCAGTCTGTTACACCTCAGCTGATATACTGAACTTGAAGTGTATACTCCCGACCCCTGTCAATTCTCTCTTCTATTTAGTAGGTTTTATATTATCAAAATCTCTGCATTTCTAGTCGAGTCTTTACATTCTCCGAAACTGACGCTTTGTTTTTTAAGACTCCCGAATAAAACGCATTTCGCAGCGCCAGGCTTCAACACCACCGACTGGGCCGCACCCCCAACACCGATTTCACCATGAAGGACGCCTACACTCTCCCCGCCGGGGCCGACTTCCACGTCCACCTCCGCGACGGCGCCATGTCTGCCGCCGTGGTCCCCACAATCCGCCAGGGCGGCGTCAACACGGTCTACGTGATGCCCAACCTAGTGCCCCCCGTTACCACCGTCTCCATGGCTTTGGAGTACAAATCCCGCCTCCAATCCCTCGACCCTTCCGTCAACTATCTCATGACTCTTTACCTTCACCCTTCCATCACCCCCTCGGTCATCAGGGAAGCCAAGAAAGCCGGGATCGTGGGCGTGAAATCCTACCCTGCTGGCGTCACAACAAACTCTGCGTCCGGTGTCCTGGACTACGAGAGTTTTTACCACGTGTTCGAAGCTATGGAGGAAGAAGGTCTGGTGCTGAATCTGCACGGGGAATGCCCTTCGGATCACAAGAGTGGAGTAACCGTGTTGAATGCCGAGCATAGCTTTTTGCCAACACTCAAGAGCATTCATGCAAAGTTCCCCAGGCTGAAGATTGTGCTGGAGCATTGCACTACCGCTGCTGCTGTTGAGGCTGTCAGAGAGTGTGGCGATTCAGTCGCTGCCACGCTGACAGCCCACCATCTCTTCCTTGTTGTGGACGATTGGGCTGGCGACGTGGTAAGTGTGTTTTTGAGAAATTGGTTTGTTGTTCAAGATTTGGATGGAGCATTGATTTCTACGAATGAGCACTTCGATACTTTGTATGGGCTAGGACGCCACCTCTCGTTTCGGGGTGTATGGGCAGCTACGACTTTGCGTAATATGTCCTCGTATGTCTATCTCACTAACACCTACGCTAGTTTAACTTCTGCAAACCCGTAGCCAAGCTCCCCTCGGATCGTCTCCGCCTCCTCCAAGCGCTCGTCTCCAGCACCGGAAAATTCTTCTTCGGCACCGACTCCGCACCTCACGACATATCCGCTAAAAAGGGTCTTGGCGGCGACGCCGGCACCACGACCACCATAACCACCACCGTTAGCATGATCTCCACCAAAACCGCCGCGGGAGTGTTCACCCAGCCCTACGCCGTCGCCTACGTCCTCACCGCTCTGGAGGAAGCCGTCGAGCGTGGAGACATCCGCGACGAAGACATCACACAGGAGCTCCTGGAGGGTGTCTTGGGCGGATTCGGGAGGAACTTTTATGGTGTTAAAGATGAGAGCGGCGAGAAAATTGTGTTGAAGAAGGGCAGCGAGGTTGTGATGGAAAGCGTCAAGGGTGAAGGGGTCCAGGTCGTGCCGTTTAGATCGGGGAAGCAAACCTGGACTTGCGACTGGCTGTAGATGTGGGTGATTACAATTCCCAGGAATAGAAATACACTTTCATGGCGTATTTGCAACCGCAGACTCATTACTTGCCTTTGTTACGTCCAATCAGTTTAAATTTCGCCATTTTCACTATGCGAGGAGAAAGTAAACCACGGAGGGGTTTATAAATAAATAAAAATCAGCGACTTCCCTTCCATTGCTGGTCTTGTCTTTTTGTGCTTTACTCTATACCACATCAAAATTGGCCAGCAAGGTGGGCGTGTCAAAACTAGAAACTCGAGATCCATGTCCCTTCCTCCCTGCCTCTCTCCCCGCTCCCCCATTCTGCATGCTATCAGCCTAATTCCCAGTTTCAAAAGCATTCGTGTCGTCTCCCAGGCATGGTTTTCCATTCTCCTTAGCTTTTCTCCGCCTAGCCTCCAAACCTAAGACAGTGGCAGCGAAAACCAAAAGATGCCCTCTTTCTTCTTCTGTCAAGGACGTTCGGATCCCTTCTTTCCTCGTTTGTGACTCGTTGAATTAGAAAAGAATGGGCGACCCAGACGCTAGACGGCGAGGCTTTGTTGGCGGTAAAGGAATAGCGAATATACCTCAGGCTCCATCTCCGTACTGTTGGGGAAAATAAAAAAGAAGATCCCTCCGATATCTCGTATTGTGTCCGTAGACATGAATCGATATTTTTGTTTCTTTCTCTATGACAAATGAAAGAGCCGAACCCGGAAAAGCAAAGATGGCAGGTTGAATGCATAGTGTGGGAAAACCTGGAAAAGAAATCAACGTTGGCCAGTTTCCGATCGAGGATCATGATTTTACCGAAGGTTCTGGTATGCGAAACCGGGCAAATTTGGAGTCGAATTTCGAATCTGAAGCAAAAGTAGAAGGGGAAAAGAAAAAGAACGCGGGGGGGGGGGGGGGGGGGGGGGGGGGGGGGGGGGGGGGGGGGGGGGGGGGGGGGGGGGGGGGGGGGGGGGGGGGGG
>JAKWBI020000742.1:0-21585 GCA_022664585.2 Zalerion maritima | reverse complement strand
TAATTATAAAAATACAATTATTATTTAATATATTATATTTTCCCCTAAATATTATATTATCATTTAGGAATAATCCTGTACAGGACTATTTTATATTTTCTGGAGCGTTACCACTTTTAAATAGGCAATTAAAGGTTTAATTAAACCAAATAGCTTGGTTTTAAACACCGACCATATAGCGAGATTATTAAACCTATTCCCTGTTATATTTTTTAAAGATTTAACCAGGATTTACGAACTTAAGTTTCGATAATAAGCCTGCGTTTTTTAGGATTAAAATTTAAGGAATTCCTTTACCATTTTCTCCCCTTAATTAATTTAGGTTAATAATTATAATTAGGGAATAATATTATACGCAATTATATTAATAAATATAAATAAGAATTCGCGGAAATTATTACACCAAGGTAAAAAAACCCTTTTATAATATACCGGTAAAAAATTCGTAATATTTATATTATAAAAAGCAAAAGCGGATACCTATATTATAATAAAGCTAAAAACCGACCAATATATTATATTATAAAAATTTAAAAAATCGCGCAAACTGTATTTTTTAAAAGGGGCAGTCTTTTTCCCACGGTGGTAAAGTATAATATCCGGCTAAGAATTAATTACCCTTAAAATAAAGCGAGCACAATAAATTAGGGGTAATAATAAATAAAGCTGGGCAAACCTATATAATATAACGGAGTTTAAAAACCTTTCGAAAACCAATTACCTATACTTTAAACGACCTATTATTACGGAAAAACCAGGGAATATATCCTTAAAAAAATAATACGGAAATTTTGCGGCGCCATAGGATTACCCTGGTAATATTATAAACTTATAAAGGTTAAAGCCAAATAATGGGAATTCGATTCCAAAATAGGCCCGGTGCCGGTTAAAAATACGTATATAATCGCGGTAAAAAGGCCAAAAAGGGATTGGGCTTTAAATATTAAGCAAAATTATACACCCTTATTATATTCCTATAAATAAAATAATAAAGGCTAATAAATAATTAAACCCCTATTGCATTACGGAAATCCGGCGTAAAATTAAGGCGTAATATAGCGAAAAAGCCTTTATTTACTCGATTATAAAAGGAATAAAGGAAGGGATTATTAAAAGTGTTAATGCGTATAAAGAAAAGCAGGATTATAATCCTACTTTTAAATGGAAGGAATATTTTTATAAGCCTAATTTAAGTTTCGAGGGCATTATAATTATAAAGGATCCCAAAAATTACGTGGCGGAAAAGCGATTTGTATAATTCCGGTTAAATTTAAAATAAAGGGGAAAGTAATAAAAATACCCTTATATTATTAAAAAAAGTTTTAAGAAAAAGGGATAATTAGGGCTGGTTAAAATTACCGCGGAAGCTTAAGGGTTAAATAAGGCGCCCTTAAACTGGCCCGTATTATAATCCTACCTACGGTTATAAAAAAAATCCCAAAAACTATATAATAAAGGAATAATTTATATAATTCCGGTTAAAAGAATAATAATATTAAGGTAAAGATTACGGAGGTATTTTAAATTAATTTGGGAAAAAGTAGGTAAAATTAAATAATATTAATATTTTATTTATAGGCAAGAGGAAATATATAATAATCGGGCTTAATTTATGGGGGCTTATTACGGTTACAAAAAATCTTAAAAATTATATAACGGAAGGACAATTTATATAATCCCGGTTAAAACCCCGTAAATAAAGAATAAAAATTATAAAATACCTTTGCCGCTTTTTAAAGGGTATAAAAAAAAGAAAGGATTAAAACCACCAAGCGCTTTAAAATATAAAGGAAAATGGATACCGTTTTTTATAATTATTAAATCGTTTTTCAAATAAAGGCCTAACCCCCACCGTTTTTTAAATTAAGTTTTGCTTTTTATTATTAATATTAAATCCCGTGCCCGACCTAATAAATACCAGGGGAAATATCCCTTAAAAGGTTTAAAAAAATATAAATCGCCCGTTTAAATTAAAGTTAATCCCCTTTTAAAGAATCTGGTATAAGGGTAATCCTATATAAGCCTTATTAAAAGAAAAAAAAAATCTTAAAAACCAAATTGATTTGGGAAACGTTTAGGGGCCCTATGTTTTATTATAATTGGACCGTAATTAAAGGAAAACGTGGCGATTATAATAATTTATAAATTATAAACGCCAAACTTTTAGGCTTCTACCTATAAAATTATGGTTAATTCCCCACCCCCCTTTAAGAACGCCTAATTTCTTTTACCTAAAAAAGCGGCCAAAAGGGGGGATAAATATACGGTAAGGAAATTATAAAAGGTTTAAAGCTTAGGGAAAGGTAAGGCGAGGCCTTTTAGCCTAAATAAATTAGCCAATATTACGCCCGGCCTTATAAAAAGCCGGCAAATTAATAATTACCAGGAGCGGATTAATAGGTAATAAGGGGTAAGGCGATTAAGGAGAACTATAAAGCGGTATACTTATAAAGGCTAAAATCTTTTAATATAAGGCGCGGGACGTAAGGGATAAAACCTATTAAGGCCCCGGAAGGATAATATTAATACCCGGAAAATGGGAAGGTAATTATTAAAAAGGTTATATAAATTCCTTGCTTTAAATTATAAAAATCCCACGATTATGCTTAAAAAGCCTAAAAAGTATTACTATTACCATTATTCTTAATTTTAAGGGACCGTTTATAATTTTCCAGCCTAGGGCTAAAGAAAAATAATCCTATACTGTATTATCCTTTTAAAACCTATTTAAATCCTAACTTTTATAATCTTTTCCATCTTTTATAAATTATTTTATTTCTTAAAAAGTTATTCCACCATTTAAATTTATTATATTATATTCTTAAGGTAAGGCGCGGCGAAGGCTTTTTTATTAAAATATTATTATGGTAAAGGAAGGTAAAAAACGCCTTATAAATAGGCCTTAAGCCTAAAAATAATTTTTAAAAATAAAAATACCCGAAAACGCTAACAAAGTTTAAACCTTACCATATAAATAAAAAGCCGAGCAATTGCCTTTTAATCCTTCCTCGTTTAAAATTCCGTTATTAAAAATTCTTATTATACTAATACCCCGGGTAAAATATAATATAAATATTTTTTTAATATTTTAAGGGATAAAACAAATACCATTCCCCGGCCAATCCGTAAAAATAATATTTAATATTGGTTAATATAATCCTTATAAAATAAATTAATATATTATAATTCGATTATTATTACCGCTTTTTAATATATAGGGAAGCGTAATATTTAAGAAAAATAATATTTCCTAATATATATATTAATTAAATCGAATATTTAAATAGGCAGTATTTATAAGCAATACGTAAAAAATAAATTATATTATATAGTATTATATTAGTACTTATACCGAACTAATCGAATCGCTCGCCATAGGAAAAATATAGATTAAAGTAAAAGAGGCCTTAAAAACGGAATTCGTAAATAGGGATACCTTTTAAGAAGGCCGTAATATAATAAACCTAAAGCGTTTCGCCTACCAAAACTGGCTTATAAAAAATATTAATTAATAATGGCTATATATCGCGGGGTAAAAACGCCGGCTCGCTTAATATAAAAAAAACCATACGGATTATATTAATAATATTATTTTATCGAACGCGTTCCTAAACGCCTTCGATAATATATTATGGGCTTATTTATATAATTTTATTAGGATTATAAATAACGATTTATGCCTCGGAATTTATAAGGAACTTTTCCAAAAACTTAAAGCATTCCTAGATTAGCGTAAAAAAATAATAAAACTGTTCGGAAATAAGTTTTAATAGGAAAAAAAAGGGACCACCGCCCGCGCTAAGGAAACCGCGCGTAACCCTATCGAACCCCAATTTTAATAAGCCAACCGATATAATATAATTAAAATAACCCAAAGGAATTAAACCGACCCCCGCGATTTACCGCCCGCGCTTTAATCACAAGGAAACAATAAAGTACCTATTAACCGATTAATCCTGCCCAAAATAATTAAATAAAACCTAATTAAAAAGCTAAATACTTTAAGTATAATTAATATATATATATTATTAAATTAAAAAATAGGCGAAAAAATAAAACTGGTACTGGATAATGGCAGAATTAAGAAAAATAAACCTTAATACGAAAACCATTATAAGTATAATCCTAATTAAACCTATCAAATTAAACGGGACCATATATAAAAACTTTATTATATTTAGGCCGAATTCCCCTAAAAACCCGGTATAATCCTTTTGGAAATTTTAAAGGTATAAGCATTTTTTATATTAATAATTAGTTTTAATAAAAGGCCTTAATATTAAACCAAGGTAATAAAATATTATTAATATTTAAAAAGTAATTATATATTATATAATTATTTATGGGATATTTAGAATCGGATTAATAAAATCCTTTATAAATACCCCTTTTATTAAATATTAAAATGGGATTTCGAAAGGAATAAATATAATACCTGGCCTATTAAAATATTTAATAATATAATTATGGAAAAAATATTAATAAAAATAATATTTTTACGGTATTATAAATAAAAAAAGGTGCTTAAGAATTAATACGATCGGGTATAAAAGGCCCAGAATATAATTATAAAAAGCCCCTGGTTTTTAAACAATACGCCAGGCCTAATTAATAAAAAGGACCAGGTACCTTAAATACGCCAGCCATAAATAAATCTAATTAACGAGGTTTATAAAATCCCTAGGAATAATAATATTTAAAATAATTAACCATTTATTAAAATAAAGGGTAAGGTAATAGCGGTTAAGGAATACTTATAGGAAAATTGGGAAAATATAAAAGCGGAAATAATAATAAAAACCCCTATTATTAATATTTATAATAAAACGGCGCAAACGGTTTTTAATTATAATTAGGAAAAAATTAAAAAAGGATAAGGCAGGCCTTTAAAAAGGGTAAGAGTGAAAAATAAGGTTAAAGCGGTTGGGGAAAAAAAAGGCGCCAAAGGAAAAAAAAAGGATTTTAATTATAAAGAAATATTAGGCGCGATAAAGGAGAAAATAAAACGCAGTATATAGGAGGAAAAAAAGGCGCCCTTAAATAATAAGCGTAAAGATCCTTTAAAGTTTACGGACCTAGTTTTTTAAAAGGTAATGGAAAAATAATTTATAAAAATTATAAAAAGGCCTTATAAATTAACGATTATAAAGGTATTATAAATATTATAATTTATAAGAATAATCTTATAGGAAAAACCGGTAAATAAAATAAGGGTAAAGGAAATTATTAATAAAATTATTTATAAGGGTAAAAAATTAAAAGAATACCGATAGGTAATTTTAAATAAGCCTAATATCCACCAAATAATTAAAATAAAAATACATTTTATTAATAATATACCCCCGGAGGAATTAAAATTTATAAACCTTATACGTATTTAATTATATTAATAATATAAGCGTATAAATTTTAAGGTTTTATTTATAAGCTTACCAGGCGGCCTAAAAGCGGCAGTATTAAAAGGAGGAAAGGCAGTTTTTTATTTAATTAATATTCCTAATTTATTAATATTAATCCCCTTAATAATCCCCTTTTTCCTTTACCCGAGCCCGTATTTATTAATATATATAAAAAGGCCAAAAAATAGGCTGGCCAAGGTTATTATAAATATAAGCGCGGAAGTTAATATTTTAAAACGAACCTATATTTAAGAACACGGCTTTAAGGCTTATTAGGCGCGAATTATATTTTCCGGTTATAATGGCCAAAAAACTAATTTAATTTTGGTTATACGGCAATGGGTGTATATTCTTTTAAAACTTAAACGTATTGCGCAGAACTTTTTCGTATTAAAAAAAGATTAAAAAGGGGCGCCAAAAATAATATTAGGAATGCCTTTTATTATAGTAACGGGGTAAAAATAGCGCTATAATAAGGAGCGTAACGCATTAATTAAGGAGCTCGAAATAAAAAGGAGCAATTATATTATTATTATTATAAACCTAACCCTAGAAAAAAAATATGGAAAAATACTCCGTAATATTTATTTTTAAGGAATAAAGGTTTTTAAAAAAATATAAAAAACCCTTATAATTTAACCAATAAAAAAAGAAAAATTAGTATAAAATTAGGGAAACCTTATACTGGTAAAATCGAAATCCCTACTTATATAATAAAAGTTTTAAATTCGAATAACGAAAAAATAATGGCCCAATTTTTTATAAAGGAAATTAAGCGCCTTATAAAAAAGTTTAAGGAGAATATACTTATAAAGGGGTATATTAATAGGCCGTAAAAAAGGAAAAATCTTTTAAATAAAAAAATTTGGACCGGAGAATTAAATATAAAGATTACCCTTTACCAATTAAAGGGGTAGGGGTATAGGAAATTTTATAATTACCCACGGAACCTTAATTATAAAAAAGAAATTACCAGGAAAAGATTAAACGTTTTTTTAAAAAAATATTATAAGGGTAATAATCGGGAGCTGCGAAATAATAAAAGGAAAATACGAGATTTTATTATTAATAAAATCCTAAGCGTTAACGGAGCCTAAAAGGCATTTGCCTTTAATAATACTAATATTATTAATATTTTTATTATATATAAGCGTATGGCGGATAAAATAAAGCCCGTGGATATTTAAATAAGGTACGAAACGGCCCCCGTAAACCCGGACTGGTATAAAAAAAAGTGGGAAAAAAATAAACCATTAAAAAAAAATTATAATAATATTAAATAAAGCGAATACATTTGCCCACGATTATATAAGGCAGGGTATAATGGTATTAAGCTTATATTAAAAAAAAGGAATAAAATCTTAAAATCCCTCGGGGAATTATAAGGGGAAAAATAAAAAATATTTATAAATATATTTATAAATAAAAAATAAGCATTAATATAATCCTGGGAATATTTAGGTAAAATTAACCCTAATATAACCCCTCCCTAAAAAATTAATACGGTATTTTATATAGGGTGGTAGGTTAAAAGTATTCTTATCCCTAAAGTATTAATAATAGTGGTAATCGAAATATTTAAGGAGCGAAAAAAAAGGGGGTAATTAAGCCAAACCAAGCGGCGTACCGTAATCCCTGGTTCCTAATTAAAAAGAAAAATAAGAAATACCGCTTAATTAATTTAACGGAAAGGCTTAATTCGATTATAATTTATAATATTTTTATACCTTTAATTATTAATAAATTTATAAAAAATATAATATATTACCAGCTTATTTTACTCCTGGATTTCTATTCCGAATACGATTAAATAATATTCGATCCAAAATCCCGAGATCTTATTACCTTTATAATATTCGCCGGCTTATTTAAAATAACCACGCTTTTGTAAGGAAAAACAAATAATATTATTTAATTTTACAGGATTATTTTTATTATTCTCCTAGGTTTTATTCCAATAATATATAGGATACTTATCGATAATATTACGGTTAAAGGTCCTATTATTATATATAATAGGCGAGAAGTTTACCCAGGGGTACGGCAATATATGGCCGAATATATTAGGAATTTAAATTAAATATTATTATAAAATAAATTGGCCAGGACCATAATTTTTATGATTAAATCCAAATGGTGCTAAAAATTAGCCGTAATAATAGGTTTTATATGCGAAACGAATGGCCGTAATCCTAAATAGGCCAAAATTATTAAAATTAAAAAATGGACAATTTTTAAAAATATATCGAATATTAAAAGATTTATTAATATAATAATCTTTTATTAAATATTTATTAAGGATTTTACTTATATTATTAAACCCTTATATAAATTTACCCGTATAGGGGCGCAGTTTATTTAAACGGAAAAGTATATAAAAGTAATAAAGATCCTTAAGTAAGCCCTAATATTGCCCCCAGTTTTAATTAAAATTAATTACTCCCCAAAGGCAGGGCGTATTATTATTAAAGCAAATATATTAAGAACCGGATGGGGAGTATGGATCGGCTAAAAAAGGAAAGGGAAGGTTTTAATGGCGAGGTATAAGTTTAATTATTAAAAAGGAGCCGAAGGAATATACCATTCGGCCAAACTGGAATATAAAGGGCTGCTTATAATTTTAAAACAATTACGGAATTATTATACGGCGCGTATTTTACCCTTAAAATAAATACGGTTAATATAATATATTAATTTAATAATAATATTACTAATTTATTCGGAGTATTTATTATTAAATAAATCGTATAAATACGGCAATTCGATTTTAATATAAAGTATATATTAAGAAATAAAAACGTTATAATAAACGTATTATTATAAAAACCCCCAGGACCTTTAAACGAGAAAAATAATAAATTAAAAAAAAATATCGAAGATTTTATTAATGCGTAATTATATATGTTTAAGATTATATAAGATTAAAGAAATATTAAAATTTTAAAAGAAAAAGTATAAAGCGATAAATCCCGAAAAATAATGTATTTCCTTACTACCCTAAAAAAACCGAGCAATATTCCTTATAAATTATTCCTTTATTAAAAAAAAAAGGCTTTAAATTATTTAATAAAGGACCAAAAATTTTGGCGTAAAACCTTCAGGGATAAATTATAATTATAATTGGTGGTCGATAATAATTAAACCCGGAAATATATTATTTAAAATAATTATATTTACGAAGGGTATAAAAAACGGAATATTATATTTAATTTTATTATTTAATATTATTATTAAAAAGAATAATAAAAGCAGGTATAAAAGGTATTAAGAATTTGCCCAACCTATTAAAAGCGAAACCCTTAAAGGTTTAAAATACCGCTAAAGATTTTTAACCTTATTTTAATCCCCTTTTTTAAAATTTTACTTAATATTTTTTAAATACCATTAAAAAAAGGGTATATTTATATTATAAAGGCCAAATATAATTTAATAAAATAAATTAAAGGGCGATTATTATAAAAAGCCACCGCAGGGTAAATGGCCAATTTTATTTGGCAAAATATAATTTATAAGTATAAAATATATGGGAATTTAATAATTAATAAAAAACCGGAAAACCGAGGGTTTTTAAATAAATTTATAAAGCGAATAGGCCTGGCCAAAATTACGGTATCGGCGTATAATTTATAATTATAAGGGGGAATAAAATACCACCATTTAAATACCAAAAACGCATTATTAAAATTAGGCGGTAATTAGGTTAATATATACCCAAAGGTATTAATAATATAAAAAATTATAATAAATTAAATTATAAAATTCTCCCTATACGTATTATTATACGGTTAAAAAATGGTTACCTTTATTAAAATAACGCTCCCTATTTAAAGAATAATTAATTAAAAAAATAATATACCGTACGCGGATTTTTTAGTAAAAAGGAGCCGGGTAATAAAACGGAAAAAAACGGACTTGGCGGAGGCAGCCCGAATTCTATAACGGAATAGGGAAACCAGGGCCAAATACGTGGATAAAAAAAATAGCGGGAAAATAAGGAAAATTTTATTAAAAAAAGGGGATTTAATATTATAATGGATACCAGTTATAAGGATTAGAAGTATAAAGGATAAGCAAAACCCTTAATAAATAATATCCTATATTATTTATAAGCTTTCGAATAAAGGAAAAACGGTGCAGTTTAAAAAGCCTTATAAAGGAAGCCCTCCCTTTAAGCGTATAATCGGGAGTAATAAAATTAAAAAATTTATTTAAAAAAACGGATAATAGAATAAGCCGGCAGGAATTAATAATAATACTTAAAAAAAATGGGAACCTTATTTAAAATGGAATAATAAATTAGGAGAGGATTATATAGGATTAAGTAATAAAAAGGATGGCTTAAAAGGCCATATTAGGGATAATATATTAAAAAATTTAAATAAGGATTAACGCCGAATGGTAATATTTTATAATAATGATTAGGAAAAAAAAAAATTTAACCGAACGTATTATTATAATATTACGGCCAAAAAAACCACGCAATATAAAAAAACTAAAAAATGAAAAGCGGGAATCGGGGAAAATACCTTTTTTAAAAATAATAAAAAAAATATAATTCCAAATCCTAATAATAATTACGGAAAAATTCGGTAATATTTTTTTTATAAAGGAATAAAACTATATAATATTATAAAACCTTTAAAGGAATTACCATATAAAAAAAAATTCCCCTTTTTTTATATTCCCTTCCTTATATAATAATAAGCCTTAACCAGTTTAAAATTAAATATTATAAAAGGACCCAGTAGAAATTATATATTTAAAGCTTTATTAATAACCCAAGGTATATATATATATATAAAAAAAAACCATATTCCCTTATTTAAAAATTTAAAAGGGAATATTTTTACGCTTCCTTTTTCCCATTCCTATATTATACCGAATGGCCTTATTTTAAATTATTTATAAATAATAATTAATAATAATTTCCCAATTTTAAAAAAAGGTCACCCGTTTAAATTTTAATTTATTTGTTTAATTTACGGAAAAAAAAGGGCGGGATCCTTATTTAAAGGGTTATACGTAAAAATAAAAATTCCTTTATAGGAAAACTTAATTTTTTATATTAAAGGATACTATTAAATAATCCTGTATAATATAATTTTTATTTTAATAATAATAAAAGGATTAATTATAGGACGAAAAAATTATAGTTTAATTTTAAAAAATTTATAATACCCCTTATTCTTTATAAGAATATAAACCCTTATAATAAGCAGGAGCTTAAAAGGCCGCCGTACCATTATCGTTATTTTTTTTAAAAACTTTACCTCGATTATTCCCTCGATTATAAGCGCCAAAAAAACCAGACCCTTATACCGGCTGTATAAAAGGCCTAATTAGGCCGGAAATATTTTTAACCCCTAAATTTAAAACGTTTATAATCTTTAAAAGATTAGGGCCGCTAAAAATAATTTCGGAATAATTCTCCTAATATTTAATATTTTATTCCTATACCGTATTATTAAATAGTTTTTTAATACGGAACTTTTTATAAGGGGTATAATCGTTATAAAAAAATCGGAGTTTAAAATTAATATATATTTTTTAAGGCCTTTATTTTCGGTTATATAAACCTTACTAAATTAAAAATAATTATTATATTTATTCCCGGTATATTTAAAAACGGAAATATATTCGAAAAAGGGGAATATATAATAAATAAAAATATTAGGCTTTTAACCTTAAAAATAACTCGCCCACCCAAAGGTATAATATTTATAAGGGTTTTTATTTACCACGCCCTTAAATTATACGGCCAATACTTATTAATAATAAAAGTAAAAAAACGAATATAAACCACCCATAATTTACCCTAAAAAGCCTTTATATAGGATGGGAATAATAATAGGCCAATTAATCCTTTTATATAATATAAGGGCCAGGCTGGTAATTTTAAAAAGGGTTTTAAATATATCCAGATTAATATATATAACCATATAAATATAATTTAAAGGAGGGTCCTTAAATAGGCCAAATTGGAAATAATAAAGGATGTTTTAAAAGAGTAACGATAATTAGTCCTGCCCAGCCTTAGGAGGTAAAAATAAAAAGGGTGCGAAGATAAAATAAACCTTATAAACGAAATTAAAAACCTGCTTAAACCGGGTCCTTTTAATAAGGTTTAAGGATAGCCTCGGCGGAAGAATACCAAATTAAAAGGCCTAAACGGTATTGTGCCTAAAAGGTATTTTAATTTTAAAGATCGTAATCGTGCGTTAGGGTGGTTAATTTAGGGGGATTAAATTAAAAAAAAAGGCAAAAAAGGACCTTTTAAATAAACCCTAAAAGAAAAGGCCCGGGCTGGTTTATTATATAAGGCTAAATTAATAAAAGGTACGAGATAATAAGGGGGATAAAGGGAGCCGAATAAAGCCGTTAGAATTAATGGTTAAATTTTAAAGCACCCGATCGATACGGCCTTACGGCTTAGCCGGCAAAGGAAAAAAACAGGAGTAATTATTAGGAAAATTAAAATTAAATAACCTTGTATAAAATTAATAATTTAGAAAAAGTATACCTGGAAAAGGGCTTCGGGTAATAATAAAAGTGGTGTTAATTAAAAGGGCCGCCTAATTATAAATAAAATGCTTAATAATCCGAGTGCGGCTTTTTATAATATAAGCCCCGGGCCCTTTTATAAAAGCAGGGAAAATGCGAGGGCGAGGGAAAGCGAAAATTATATAATAAGGTATAGGAAAAAGAAAAGGCTGGCTTATAAGTATAATAAATTTAAAAAAATTAAAAGGCCTATTAATTATTGGTAAACGCTAAATAAAAGCCAAAAGGTTAAGGAGCCCTTTATAAATCTCCTTATTATTACTTTGGTTTAAATAGGATATATTTTAAAAGGATTAAGAAGTAAATTAAAAAAAGGGGTAATAAAGGGAGCGAGTATTTAAGGGAAAAAGTGCTTAAAAAAAGGGAAAAAAGTAAGGAATATATAAAAAGAAAAGCACTGTAGGGAAAAAAAAGGCACCGATAAAAAATATATAAAAGGAAGGATTATTAAACGTATAGGAGGAAAAAAAGGGAGAAAAGTTGGGCCAAAATATTTATATAATTATCCGATTAAAAATAGGAGGCCCGTTAATAATTATAAAAATTATAGGAATTATAAGGGTAATAAAGCAAAAGGGTAATAATAAAAACGCTTAAAAAATACCTATTTATCTAAAAAAATACCACCGTTTATTTAAAATCCGCCAATATATTTAAACCTTATAAGTATAAATACCCCTTTTTTTCCCCCCATATTTCCTCGATTTTTTTTAACCATATTATCTCCCAGCCTTAAAATTTTATAATATAATCCTATTTAATTTATTTTCCATTTTAATTTAATTCCTTATTTTTAAATTCCCTTACCCTTTAAAAGCTTATATTACCCTTAACCTAACCCCCGGTATTTAATACCTTTTTAACCCTTTTAATTTAAAAACTTTAATCCAAATATACCTTTTATTTTTTATTATTATTTAATAAAATAAAAAAGCCCTAAATAATATTATTTTAATAATAAAAGATTATACCTTTAAAAAATTAAGGTTAAAAAATAAAACCAGCGTTTAAATGCCTAAATATTAATCGGAATTTTTATTTAAATTATCCTAAAAAATGATTTTTTATATAAAAGCCCTTATTAAATCTTAACGCTTATATAAAAACCAGGCCCGCTGGGGAGGGCTAATCCCCTTATAAATTTTATATATAAATAACCCAAAGCTTAAAGAAATTGCCCAAAGAAATATAAGCGTAATTATTAAAAATATGCTTTATTTTATCGACCGCCATAAAAACGACCGCTTTTATTAACGGCTTTAAAGGCCCATTACCATTAAAGCGTTTTTTATAAATACTTGGGTATATATATATAATATTATTAAATTACTGGAATATAACCAACCTTTTTTTTATTAATAATTAACTGCCTATAAGGATTACCTCGAAATATATAACGGGGTAAATAATATTAGGTTTATAATTACGAATTTTAAACCTTTAAGGGGGCCTAAAAATATATTAACCATTAAAAACCAGGCAGCCCTTATAATTCCCTTATAGCACCCGTTTTTTAAAAATAACGATTTATTTAATATAATAAAGGCAGGGGTTAATCTTATAATAAAGGGATAAAAAAACCCGCGAATAATTTTTATCCAAAATTATTATAAAAGTATAATGCTTATTATATTTATATTAAAAAACGCAGGAAAGGATTTTAAAAGGTATACATGGGAGGTTTATATAAGGTTTTTAGTAATACTTTAAAATAAAACTAATAAGGGTATATTTAAAAAGTACGGCCTCCAGCCTAAGGTCCTCCTTATAATAATTATTTTTATATAAATCAGCCCCTTTTACTGATTTTAATACCTTATAATATTAAAAACGCTTAAATTTATAATTTATAAATAAAAAATAACGTGGATTTATACGCGAATAAAAAGGGAGGTTTATATTAATAAAAAGGCCCTTATATTTTAAAAATTAAAGGATAATAGAAAAAGGTTATGGTACCGTTTCCGAGAATTAAAATTAAGCATAGGGGGAAAAAGGAAAAAGAACCATATATTATATCCCTTTAGGCCACCGCCTAATAATTATATAAGGCATTTTATAAATTAGGTAAAAGTATTTTATATAAATTATTTAAGGTTTATAATGGGCCTTAATTTATTAAGGAACCTTTTTAAAGCAGGGTGGTTATAAGGGGAAATTAACATTACTGCTCGGTACAAGATTCTTTTATATATAATAATAAAAGGTAATAATTCCTAAAATTATTTAATTAATAATAAAAAATAATAAAGCCTAAATACGAATATAAATATTACCGGAATATATTTTTATATATTTAATATTTATATAAACCTTAGGCTTTTTTTAATACGCCCTAAGCTTTTTAATATTAGGGTAAATTCCATAATTTATAAGGGGGTGAACCCGTTTAATTTTTATACGGAAAACCAGGAGAATATAATAGAGTTAAAATTGGGAAATAATATGGATTCGGATTTTATTTATATAATTAATCCTATATACCAAAGGTAAAGGGGCCAGGTAGCCTTAAAAAAAAAAGGGGGTAATAATCGCCCTTATAAATCTTTTAAGGGAAAATATATATTACCGAAATAAAAGCCTAATTTATTAAAATTATTTAAAATATTATTATATACCCCTTCCCTTTTTTTTTTACCCTTTATATATTTTATTATACGCGCATTTCTCGTTAATTATTAATCGCTGCCCTTATTCCCACCCTTAAAAATAACCTTATTTTCTTTACGCATAATTTTTATTCCTAAATGATTATTATAATTTTAACTCCCCTTATATATTAATTAATATTGGTAAATATATAAAAAATAATATAGGCCGCTTTTTAATATTAAGGTGGATAATAATTTCGAAGTATTTAAAAAGGAGATTATTAAAAAGCCTTTATACCGTTTATTAATAAAAGGGAGGGCCCACCGGCCGGAAAACCTTAGGTTTTATTTTATTTAATACCATTTACCCCGTCCCGGACCTAATATATAGCCTATTTATACCGAAAATTTCCCGGAATAGGTTATTATTAAAAGGAATATTAAGCGAAAGGCTACGGAGGAGAAGGAAAAAAAAAAGCTCGAAAAAGGGAGGCGGTAAAAGTAAAAAATACGGCCTATAATATTAAGCATGGCCAGCGCCGCCGATTTAAAAGGATTAAAAGGGCTCCTTAAGCTTAATTAACTTTTAATTATATAAAAAAAGGGGATAAGTATTTTATTTTTTATTTTATAAATTATTTAAAATAAAGTTTAAATACCACCAATTAAAATAAACCCTCCGGGGAAAATAAAAATTAGGGCGTAATAAAATTTATAAGAATAAAGCTATATAGCCTTATTTGATTATAATAAAATAAAAAAGGGAACCCGTAATTATTATAAAAAAGTAATTAGTAATATATAAAAAACGAGGAAACGGATAAATTGGCGATATTAATAAAAGCCAGGAAATTTATTCTAAAATTTTTCGAACCGCGGGGCGCGGTCTTTTATTATAGGTTAGTAAAATATAACGGTGCCGGAGGTATTCCCCGCTGTATTTATATTAAAAACCGGCGCCCGGCGCGATTATTTAAATAATTAATTTAAAACCTTAAAATAATCCTATATAGGATTATATAAAAAGCCAGGAGGACCCCCGGGACTTATGGGACTTTTAAAAGGGCAATAAACCATGGCGGCAAAAACTTGGTTATAAAAATGCAATTATTATTTAATATATTATATTTTCCCCCAAATATTATATTATCGTTTAAGAATAGTCCTGTACAGGATTATTTTATATTTTTTAAAGCGTTGCCATTCCTAAATAGGTAATTAAAGGTTTAACCAAACCAAATAGCTTGGTTTTAGACACCGACCATGCAGCGAGGTTATCAGACCTACTCCCCGCTACAGTATATAGCTTTACTTAATATTCGAAGCCTAATCTTTTTTTGGCCTTCCCACCGTAATTATATATACGTTTTTAATCGGCACCGGGCCTATTTCGGAATCGAATTCCCATTATTTAATTTTGGCCTTTATAAGTTTATAATATTACCAGGGTAATCCTATAATGCCGTAAAGCTTTCGCATTATTTCTTTTTTTTAAGGATATATTCCCTCGTTTTTCCGAAATAATAAATCGTTTAAAGTATAGGTAATTGGTTTCCAAAAGGCTTTTAAGCTTCGTATATTATATACATCTGCCTAACTTTACTTATTACTGCCCTTAATTTATTATACTTATTTTATCCTAGGGGCAATTTATTTTTAACCGAATATTATACTTTACTATTATGGGAAAAAGATTACCCCCCCTAAAAAATATAATTTACGCGATGTTTTAGGTTTTTATAACGCAATATATTAATCGATTTTTAGCTTTATTATAATATAGGTATTCGCTTCCGCTTTTTATAATATAAGTATTATAAACTTTTTACCGGTATACCGTAAAAGGGTTTTTCCACCTTAATATAATAATTTCCGCGGATTTTTATTTATATTTATTAATATAATTCCGTATAATATTATTTTTCAATTATAATTATTAACCCAAATTAATTAAGGGGAAAAAATGGTAAAGGAATTCCCTAAATTTTAATTTTAAAAAACGCAGGCTTATTATTAAAACTTAAATTTATAAACCCTGGTTAAATTTCTAAAAAATATAACGGGGAATAGGTTTAATAATCTTATTATATGGTCAGTGTTTAAAACTAAATTATTTGGTTTGGTTAAACCTTTAATTACCTATTTAAAAATGGTAATACTTTAAAAAATATAAAATAATCCTGTACAGGATTATTCCTAAATAATAATATAATATTTGGGGGGGGAAATATAATATATTAAATAATAGTTATATTTCCATAACCAAGTTTCTGCCGCCATGGTTTATTGCCCTCCCAGAAGTCCCACAAGTCCCGGGGTCCTCCTGGCTTCTTATATAATCCTGTACAGGACTATTTTAAGGCTTTAAACTAATTATTTAAGTAATCGCGCCGGGCGCCGGTCTTTGGTACAAATGCAGCGGGGGATACCTCCGGCACCGCTATATTATTGGCCAACCTTTTTTTGCCAAGAATTCTTAGGTCCCTTAATAATTAATTAATAAGGCCATAACTTTTTATTTCGTTCCGAGATAAGGGTTTTTAAATTTAATATCTTATTCGTAAAAATCAGGGCTTTTTTGTAATATATATTATATACCCAATTTTATCCCAGAAGGTTAATTTTTACCTAATTAGGAAAGACTCTATAATTTTCGACTTTTAAGCCAGTTCCCCCTTATAACTTTTAGGAATCCCTCACGGGCTTAATGATTTTAAAAAGCGAATACCTCGCTCGCCTACGCTCACTACGTATTCCCAATAATACGATTATTTAATAAAAATTGCGGAGCTTTATTTATAAAGTCCTTATTAATAATCTTATAAGTCCCTCGTATTAATCTTACTATTTCCTTATGGGAAATTTATAAACTGGTTATTATTTTATTTATCATAAAATTATAAAAATAATTGGTATTTAAAATACGAAAGATTTAAAGTATGGAAAGATTAAAATATAAATAAATTATAAATAAACTTATTATTTAAAACTTATATGGTAAATTACCTATTTCGGCTTTGTTTTAATAGAGGATTCTCCAGGATTTAGGATTAACCTAAGCCTTTCCCTAAATAAAAAAAACGACCGTTATTATAAAGGCTTGGTAAAACCATTTGTAAGGATTTTTATACCCGGAATATATATTATATTTAATATTTTTCTGGCCATTTTTTACCTTAGCTAATAATTATATATATTTATATAACGGAAATAAAGTAAAAAGCGGGCGTACCTTTTTATAATAAAACGAATTATTTATATATTATTATATTAAATACGAATCCTTTTAAATAAAAGTTTAATTTTTAATCCTTTAATTATGCGATTAACGTATATCGATTTCCTTAATACCTGGGAAAGCGCTAATAATTCGGCTTTAATTAAAGAAGTGGTAACCGTATTTTATTTATTAAAGCGCCATATAATTAGGCCTCCGAATAAATAAATAATATACGCCTAGGTATTTTTACGGTTTGGAAAATTATTAATAAAGGAGGTATTATTATATATTTCCAAATTATATATACCATTAAGCTTTAAATATTAATTAAAATTATGGAAAAGATAATTAAATACGCGATCCGCCGTTTTAAAATATACTGGCCCTGGGTTTATTAGGAATTTAGCCAATTATACCATTGTGTATATAATATTAAGGCGTATAATAATCGTAATATATATTAATAATCTAACCTTTTCCTAGTATTTACGGATTTACGTTAAAATAATAATTCCTTTATAAGGAATTAACCGTTTTAATTTTATTAAAATGGTAGGTTTGCCGTCCGATTCCGCTAACCGATAAATCTTTTAAGCGTAGGTGGCCTGTAAAAGCTAAATTAGGCGTTTTTCGCAATCGCGGATAACCTTAATACCTAAAAACCATTTAAGGTTATTTCCTTTAATAAAAGGGAAACGTTTTTCAGTTTTTTATTTAATTATAAGGTTCCGGTCCTTTTCTCTTCTAAATATATTAATACGAAATTATTTATATAATAAAAAATTATTAATCCATTTTTAATTATATAATAAGATTTATCGGAAATAGACTCGAAATTTTATTTGGTAAGTTTTTTAATAAAGGTATTTTATTATAATTTAAGTAATTTGCGTAATTTATATATGGCCTTTTAAAGTTTAAAAATATAACCATGGGTTTTATACCCCGGCGCCATATATATATAAACTGGTTCGTTTAATATGGTTTAAATAAATATATTAATTATATTATACTGGATTATATTTAAATTATAATATACGGTTATAATGGTAATTATACGGAAATTTCGTATAATTAATATAGCGGTATATATTTCTTTAAAATAATATTTTATTTTTTGGTCTCCTTTAATAATAAGGCGTGCCTTATATTTAATTAAATATTTATTAGAAGTATATTTATAAGTATATACCCATATATAATTTAATATTTATATATAATATAAAATATTTATAATTAAAATTTCGTTTTAAATATATTTTATACCGTAATTTTTAAAGTATAGCCTTTTTATTTATTTAAACTTTTTTATTATATTAATATTTAAAATAATCGCGGAAAAACCGTAAAGAAGATTTTAATATATTTTTATAAATTAATAATTCGGATTTAACCTTTTTATAAATATCCGCTTATTTAAGAATTTGGGTTTTGGGTGGTAATATAAAAGCTCTTTATTTAATCGCTTAATAATAATCTCCTAATATTATAATTTGGCCGCTAATTAAAATAACTGGGTACGCGATTATACTCGCCAAAAATATATATTCCTAGGGCTAAAGCTTTTTACCGTATTATTCTTTATTATTCTTTTTAATAATTATAAAAAAGATGGTAAATATTAATTTTAAAGGTATTTGGAAAGGTATAAAAGATAATTCGAAGCGCGATTTTATATATTTATATAAATTATCCATTATGGTTATTAATTTAATACCTTATATTTCCCTAATAATATCCTTATAATCCCTTTATAATTTTTTTATAGCGGGATTATTAAACCAATCGGCTTTTTTTAGGCCGTTATAAAAAAAGGATTAAGTTCCCGTTTTTTGGTATTTAATGGTAATACGATTAACCAATTAGGAAATATTATTTATATTTAGGATTCCGAGGTTATTCTTTAATATTTGGGCCTTTTTATTATATATTATGGATTTATTAAAGGTAATATTTCTGGTAATAATAATTTAACGAAAAGAAGGAATTTAAATATAATATTAATTAATTAAAGCGTATCTTATAAAATACCCGATTTAAGTTTTTAAATTTAATTTATAATAATGGGCTTTTTTAAAAAAAACTATAATTATTATAATATAGGCAATATATCCGTAAACCCTAAAATATATATTTAAAGGCTTATCGGCGTGGAACCTTTTAAATGGATTTTACTATCCGCGGTTATATATAAAAATACGGTTAAAAAGGTAAACGGTTAATTTACTAATTTTAGGCCAAAATTCCTTAGGAAAACTTCCTTTTATAATTCGAGCTTTTTATTTTACCAATCCACCTATCCTTTTTACCAGCCCGTTTTACGCCTAAGTATATAGCGTAAAAGCCTTAATACGGTATTCTTTTTTTCGACCATTTTTTTAACCCTGGGATATTAAATAATAATTTTATTATTTAATTTAATAATCTTAATAGGGAGTTAATATTAGGTGGCATATATTTTAAAAAGGTTTTCTAAAGCCTATATTAGGGTATTATTTTTGCGGTTTTTATGGTAATAATCCCAAAATATTCCCGTATACCTATCGGTTAAAAAAAGAATTTATATTATTATTATAACCCTTTATATAATTATAAAAATCCATCATTATACGTTTGCCCGCCCTTTTAATTAATACTCGTTAGGATTATTAAATTTATTATTTGGCTTTATTAATGGCGCATTATTAATATTCCGTTTTAAAAGGCCCTTTAATTCTAATATTAATTAAATGATTAATTAATTTTTAAAATGGTTCGGGACCTGGGTAATTTAAACGGAGATCCCATTTAAATACCTCCTGGGCATATGGGTTTCGCAAGGCATATAATATATACAAGTTTTTTTTTTAAAAAAACCTTATAATATATAGGGAAGGTACCTTATATAAGGCCCGAGCGTAAATAAAAAAGGGGTACATACTTTAAAATTAATTAACTATACTGGTCGAGGA
The DNA here is from genome assembly GCA_022664585.2 of Zalerion maritima. Taxonomy (NCBI): domain Eukaryota; kingdom Fungi; phylum Ascomycota; class Sordariomycetes; order Lulworthiales; family Lulworthiaceae; genus Zalerion; species Zalerion maritima. The sequence goes on along the minus strand of JAKWBI020000742.1, from coordinate 863 downwards.
ATTATATTATAAGTATTTTATTAAAACGCCTGAAATAATTATTACCTGGGCTTTAATCCCATTAATAATCTTATATATATAAATTATAAAGGAATATAATATTATATATAAAGCCAGGGTAATGCGCAGCTTTTAATAATATTAATATTCGGTTAATATATCGGATAAAATTAGGGGTTTATACCTAAATAAATATAATTCCGTATTCCCGAATAAGGACCTTAAAATTCCCTACCCAAAAATAATTCCGTATTCCCGAATAAGGACCTTAAAATTCCCTACCCAAAAATAATTACCGTAGGTGGAGCGATAATAATTATAAAAATATAATTTATTGGTAAAAATATTAAAATTAGCCCTTAAATTTAAAATGATTAAATTTCGAAAACAATATTCCTCGGTATTTTACTTTTTATCCCCCACCATATAAGCCGCCATTTGGTATATTAATTAATTTTCGTTTAATTCCTTAATATATTTAATACAAAAAAGGATGTTTAATTATTTTTTATATTTGGATTGATGGTTTTAAATATTGGGGTAAAATTTTGGTAAGCCCTTTTATTTTTAAGGACGGCGCTCGGGGTAAAGGTATAGGCACCTTTCGGGTTTGTAAAATTAACGCTGGCAGGGATATTATAACTTTTTCCCAGGCGCTCGGTCGCTTTATTTTAATCTTGGTTTCGATTTTGCTCGTTTTTTATTGGGGAACTTATCGATATTGCCCTAAGGGTCTTATCCGCGTTTCTTATTACTCTTGTGGCCTTCTTACGAGTAAAAGGCCTTTTTTTTTACGCGGCCCCTATTATCCGCCTTTTTTTTTAATAATTAATCTTTAAAATCGTTTATTACGGTTAAGTATT
>JAKWBI020000741.1:0-21612 GCA_022664585.2 Zalerion maritima | reverse complement strand
GCGATTTTCACGATATGTGTGGCGGATACTACGTATTCCCACACCTTACTTCCTGCGTGGAAGTACCGGATATTTTATTTCTTTAATTTATAAAAATGGAAGGGCGGAATCCCTATTTAAAGGATTATATATAAAAGTAAAAATTCCTTTATGGGAAAACTTAATTTCTTATATCAAAGAACATTATTGGATAATTTTATATAATATAATTCTTATTGTAATAATAGCGAAAGGATTAATCGCGGGATAAAAAAATTATGGTTTAATTTTAAAAAAATTATAATACCCCTTATTCCTTGTAAAAATATAAACCCTTATAATAAGCAAAGGCCTAAAAGGCCGCCGCGCCACCATTATTACCTTCTTTAAAAACTTTACCTTAGCCATCCCGTTATTTATAAACGCTAAAAAAATTAAACCCTTATACCGATTATATAAAAGGCCTGGTTAGGCCGGGAATTCTTTTTGTTATAGGCCCATTTATACCACGACCTTCGTACCAGCGGGCTAGCCGCGGGACCAATGCATATAAGACGCTTCCCATAAACCACTCCCTTTTTTTTACTCCTTTTTCCCTTTTCCTTTTTCCCTTTTTATAAATCGAATATATATATTATTATAATACTTATTATTATTCCTTAATATAACCTTAACCCTTTATATATATTCGATTTTTAGGTAATTCTTTACTATATTTTATCCCGCACCCACCCCGTAGCGCCTTTATTATAAATAATAACCCAAACGAAAATAATTAGGCTTCCGCCGGCGGATAAATATAATAAACCCTCCCCGAGGCGGTAACGCTGTTTATTTATTAAAAAATAGCCCGGGCATTTACGGCCGTTAATAATAAGTCCGCCGCCGAGCTAAATAATAAGGAAAGACGCCTAATTTAAATGCTCGCGGCCCTCGATACCCGGATTTCGGCGGCGTATTAAACGCCGCCCGTTTCAATAAACCATAACCCGCCGGTTATAATAATCCCGTAATAAAGGCAACTACCCTGGCCGGTAAAATTCGACGGTAATAAAATAAAATAAAAAGTATTTCGGGTTAAAATCGAATATAAATTAATTTTGGACTAGGACCTTATTAATGGTAATACGTTTTTATGGTATAATATTAATACCTGCCTAAAGAATACGCCGAAAGCCTTTATTATAATATTTTACGGTAAAGGTAAATTAATAGGCTGGAATTCCGCGCGATTTATTATATATTTAAAAACGGTGTTCGGGGACACTAATAATTATAAAAAAGCGTCGAAAAAGTTTTATTTTTTATATTAAGGGGAAAGGTAATTATTTTTAGCCTTTTATGCCCGATTTAAGTAATTCCTGGCAAATATAGGGGGCGCCATATGGGATAATTTTATTAAATTTATATTATTCAATAAAGGAATATATTAGCGCCTCCGCCTGGTATTCATACTGGTTTATCTTTTAATTTTTACCAAAAATGGGTTCGTATAATTATCGATATTGCGTTCCGCCTGGATTTGGTATTAGGTAAAAAAGGGAGCAGCGTATTAATAATATATTAATCGTATTTTTAAAAGAACCCGGATATCCCAATATCGGGGGTAAATGTCATAGGTCCACCCATATCACAATGTACATACGGCGGGCTAGCCGCGAGACCGATACGTATAAAAGGCTACCCATATACCATTCCCCCGTTCCGAGCCTTTTCCCCCTTTTTCCCTTCTTCCCCTCCGTAAATCGAATATACATATTATTATGGCATTTATTATTATTCCTTAATATAATCTTAACCCTTTATATATATTCGATTTTTAAGTAATCCCTTACCATATTTTATCCCGCACCCACCCCGTAGCGCCTTTATTATAAATAATAATTTAAACGAAAATAACCAGGCTCCCGCCGGCGGATAAATATAATAGGCCTTTCCCAAGGCGGTAATACTGCTTATCCACCAGAAAATAACCCGGGCATTTGCGGCCATTAATAATAAGTCCGCCGCCGAATTAAATAATATGGAAAGACGCCTAATTTAAATACTTGCGGCCCTTAATACCCGGATCTTGGCGGTATACCAAGCGCCGCCCGCCCTAATAAACCATAGCCCGCCGGTTGTAATAATCCTATAATAAAGGCAATTTCCCTGGCCGGTAAAATTCGACGGTAATAAGGTAAAATAAAAGGTATTCCGGGTTAAAATTAAATATAAATTAATCCTGGACCAGGACCTTATTAAGGGCAATACGTTTTTATGGTATAATATTAACGCTTGCCTAAAAAATAAGCCGAAAACCCTTATTATAATATTTTACGGCGAAGGTAAATCGATGGATTAAAATTCCGTATAATTTATTATATACTTAAAAACGGTATTCGGGGACCCTAATAATTACGAATAAGCGGCGAAAAAGCTTTATTTTTTACGCCAAAGGGAAAGGTAATTATTCCCAGCCTTTTATTCCCGATTCGAGTAATTTTTGGTAAATGCAGGGGGCGCCGTTTAGGATAATTCCATTAAGCTTATATTATTAAATAAAATAATATACCAATACCTTTATTTAGTATTAATATCGATTTATCTCCTTAACTTTTATTAAAAATGGGTTCGTATAATTACCAATATTGCGTTCCGCCTAAATTTGGCATTGGGTAAAAAAGGGAATAATGTATTAATAATATATTAATCGCGTTTTTAAAAGGACCCGGATACCCTAATATCGGGGGTAAATACCACGAGTTTTAAATTAAGGGATAAGCCATACCGCGCCAAATGGGTAACCGCAGTTAAAATAAAACGCCGGCGTAAAAAAGGCCAATATATTTAATATAGATTTAATAATTATTTTATTTTAAAATATAAATTAGCCCCGGCCAAATTAATTAAAAAGGTCCGGATTAGTACCGTGGGCGTAATGCCCTACCCGGGGGCGTTAAGCGAGAATAAGGGGGAAGACGAGTTAAAAGATTAACTCCTAGGCGTAGGCATGCCCAAAAGCCGCTAATGCGGAGCGAAATAATAAAAGGGATAAAATAAATAAACGGCACCCTTTTTTTAATAAACGTTTATTTAAATAGGATTTATTTTACCGACGCTTTTATCGATAACGGGTGCCTATATTACGGCGCGATTTATAATTCCCTTATTATTAAACTCCGCCTTCCATATATTTTAATACCCGCCAGGGTATTAATATACGTGTTCGCATTACCCGCGTAGCGAAAAATTATAATAATAAAGGCGGTATATATAAATATTAATATTAATGGGTACTTCTAGTATTATTTTTATTACCCCGTTTTAAATTTTTTATACCCGGTAATATTAGGTAAATTATAATGCGAAAAAAAAGCGATTATATATAAAACGGTAAAAAAGCGGATTTATATTGGTAGGGCGAACCTTTTCGTAAGGGAAAAGGGGTCGAGGGGCGCCGTTTTAATAAATACATAATTAATTAATATCGCCTCCCTATATATTATGGCGCATAAAATAAAAGCAAGCAACCTAATATTATTCGTAATATTCTTATATAATATTAACGAATAATTAAAGGTATTAATGGTTAAACCATTTCGGCCACCCGATAAATTAAAAGGGCTGGAAAATATATTCGAACCCGATAAAAAATAGGCGCTATCATTATACCGCGGTTTCGTAAACCATATAATAAAATTAATAAAAAATGCCGAAAAAAAGGACCCGCAAATATTATAGGGTCCGATTTACGGTATATTAAGGGAAAAATTACTGGTCTTATAAAAGACCTTAACGGAATTATTTAATAAGGATTATATAAGGGCCAGTAATTTTCCCGTACGCGCCCCGGTATTTTTTATTAAAAAGCCGGGGGGCGGGTTATATTTTTATTATAATTATAAGGGATTAAACGCGGTTATACGCCAGGACCGTTATTCCTTACCGCTTATTTATAAAATACTACGGATCCTGGCTAAGGTGCGTTGGTTTATTAAAATAAATATTAAAGCCGCCTATTATAAATTACGCGTTCGCCACGGGGACGAGTGGAAAATAATATTTAAAACTTATTTCGGCCTATATAAATAAACGGTAACCCCGTTTAGCCTTAATGGCGCGGGAGTATTATTCCAGTAATATATTAATAATATATTACGCGAGTTTTTCGATATATTTTATACGGCGTATATAAATAATATACTGGTTTATTTAAACGGTATAAAGCAAAATTATATATTAAAGGTCCGCCAAATTGTGGAAAAGCTCCGCGATGTAGGCCTTTAATTAAACCCAGCCAAAAGCGTTTTCGCAGTAAAAAAAATAATATATTTTAGGTTTATTATAATAATAAAAAAGGGGATATATACCGATCCGAAAAAACTGCGGATTATATACAAATAGGAGGAGCCCATAACCGTAAAAGGGGTCCGCGGCTTTTTAGGCTTCGCTAATTTTTATAAAAAATTTATCGATTAATTTTCCGATTTAAAACTCCCGTTTTCCGCCTTTTTTAAAAAGGGAAAAGGGTTTTATTAGGGCCTTATCGAATTCGAAGCGTTTTAGCGATTAAAAAGGATATTTATGGCCCCCCCGGTATTGGTATAATTCGATTTAATAGCGGAAACGGTTTTAAAAGCCAATAGTTTGGGGTAGGTAATAGGCTTTTACCTTTTTTAATAAAATAAAGCGGGAATATTACGCCCCGTGGCCTTTTTTCCCCACCGGTTAATACCCGCCAAATATAATTATAATATTTATAATAAGGAATTCCTAATTATAATAAAAAGTATAAAAGTATAGAATATAAAATTCCGTAATATAACCGGCGTATTCCGGGTATATTTAAATTATAATAATTTACGGTATTTTATAATTAAAAGGCGTCTATTAAAATGCCAGGTTTATTAATAAAAGCAAATATATCGGTACCATTTTTAATTAAAATTTCGGCCCGGCCGATTATTTTTAACGCCCGATATATTATTACGGTGGGATTAGGATATACCGAAGGGGGAGGGAAATAAATACCTTACCGGTCGTAATTTTTAACTGGTTTAAAATAATTGGCTGCCGGCGGTTATATATAATATGGGGGCCTTTCCGAGCCCGCCATTTAAAAACGCCGAATTTTAAAAATTATAATCCGTAATAATATAACATAATAATTAATATAAAACTATATACAAGGTAATTAAAAAAAGGGAATAAGCGTTCCCCCCAAATATAAAAACGAAGGTTTTTATTATAAAATACTCCTTCGGACCTAAGGGATATTTCCGCTTTAGGAACCGGCGCTGGATACTGAGAAATAGACAAAGGCATCTTACTGCTCTTATTAATAAAGAATAAGTGTCTTGGTAAATCTAGTAGGACAATAAGTACATAAAGAGTGAACACCTTATATTAGGGTAGTGAATATTATAAGAAAGAACGTTATTATTATTCTTATAAAATGCTAAGAGTTTGATCCTTGTATAGGCATACGCCCATAGATAAGGAAATCTCTTATTATTTTAATCTACCTATTACTAAGGAAAAACTAAAAATTAATAATAATGTTATATAAAGAAGTAAACATTTAATGCTTCCTTCTTATTCCTCCCCAACCTTCTTATTGCAGTGGAATGTAATCAAAAGGGTTCTAACACCTTGTGTAATGTTGGATAGCATGCGATCATATGCATCGCTTATTATATACCTTTTTAATATAGGCGAGTTTTCCCTTATATTCTCGCACTCTCGAGATCTTAATGGCCGTTTCGTCCCTCGTACTATCTTTAGCAATCCTCCCTTTACTTTCGTCCGAGTTAACAATAACAAGGTTCATTTCCATAATCGTTATTATTTTTTTAGGTTCCAGCGCTCGAGCGCTTGGCTTACCAATAAGCCTCTTCCTTGCTTTATCGAATTATCTCTTTATTCCATAAACTTTATTTGGCTTAAGGTATATCTTTCCTTCTTTTATAACTTAAAAAATAATACTAATTTTAATTAAAATTAATTTAAAGCATTACCATTTATAAATACATCGGTACCGGTTACGATTTTTATAAGATTTGAATAATTCCTATTAATTATTTCCTTTTCTTATATATATTCGGTCCCTTATTTATAATTTCGAAAACCCTCGGTATTATTAAATATTTAATTAATAAAAAAAGTAATATACCTCGATTAATTTTTATCGAAAAATAAAAAAGTGATTACCTTGGCTGGTATATGGTTTAATTAAGCAAAAAGTAGCTTCGCGTTTCTGTTTTTCTTATTAGGGCGTTTGGTTATATTATCGATAACTATTATTTTTATTACCAATATAAGTGGGAGATTAGTATTACTGGTCGATTATATAATTATAATAAATATTGTTATATTTAGCCTGATGGTCGATATATTATCTTAAAGGGCGAGTTCTTTAATATATACTTTAATTGCCTTTAAGGTTTAAAGGAATATTCCTATATATATTATTTTAGTTATATTCGCATTACCAAGGAGAAAAATACCAATAATTAAAATAAGGATTTTTTTTTTCCTTTGGGTTATAATAATAAAATATTCGGGTGGTTTTATTATTATAATAATAGTTTTAAAGGTAAAGATAATAATTTATTAGTTTAATATAATAATCGGCTTCGTATAAATAATTATTTTTAATTTATTTTAATTACTTGTCCTTTTTCCAATAAGTTTTGGTCCATTTATACCCAGCAAATAATCGATTACCTGGGTGGTAAAAATAATATTATTATTTTAAATTAATTTTACCGCTTTGGCTTTTTCGAGTATATTTATAGTACACTTAATCGTGCTCCTAAGGTACCAGAAATTCCCAATCCTAATTTTTAAAAACCATTCTGGTTTATTAATAATAAAAAATTTCCCAATAAATGGAATAATTTTTGGTTACCCGTGAAAGTTATTGGTAAAGTTTTTAATAACGGTATCCGCAATTTTTTATAATTATAAATCCCTATCGGTACTCTTCGTTCTGTCTTTAAAATCACTGGCTCTTACGTGGGCGTATCCTTTTATTATATAATTATTAAGAATACCGCCAAAATTTATAATAGCCGATTTAATATAAATTAAAATCGCGGTACTTTTATTCGTGGTAACCTTCTTTTAATAAATTGGGAGAATAATTTTAATACTTTTTTTTAATTAAAAGCAAAACATAATATCCGATACATTTAACCCTTTCGAGTTTATAAAAGATATTCCTTTTATTGCATCCAAGGTCCCAAAGCTTGCTCGCATGAAAGGCCTTATTATACTTATATTTACTCCCATTTTTTATAGGTTATCTGCTTTCCGTTTAAGGAAATTACTCTTCGTTAAACGATTAAAGGTAAAGAATAAAGGAAAAGGAATAAAATAATTTAAACTGGCCTATACTATTATATTTTCTTTTTTATACTTCTTTTATATACGCGTACCCAAATTGGTTTAGGTCTTCCTCCCCAGGTTTTTTTCGAGCACTTAAAAGCAAAAGAACTTATTTTTTGAACCGCTTAGGTATACGCACTTTAAAAGTTATTTTATATGGTTTCTTTTCTTTTTATAATTTAAATAAGCGTGAAAAAATAAAATATAAAATAAAATATTACGCCTTTTTTTTATTTATACTTATTTCCGGGGTCTTCTTATAGGGCGTTTATATTATCCTTAAGGAAATGTCGGGTGTTTTCTAAATTATCCGATTGGTCGCTTTACTGGTAATTTTTCTAATCGTAGCGGAATTTTTTTAGGATATCCTACCGGACGCTTAGGCGGTGGTTTTTTTAATATTTCGGTGGTGGATTATAATCCTTTTCCTGGTTTTAAAAATGGTAATAATTTCTTAAAATTAACGTTTATTAATATTAAAAAAATAAATGTTTTTTTATAAAAGAATAATAATATTATTTTTATTATTAATAATAATAATCCGGTCATTATCGATAACGATAATATAATTTTGGTTATCCATTATTTAAATATATTTTAATAAAATAATTTAAATCGGTTTAATACCACGGGGTATTTTATAAATATTCCGTTAAATTTTTATAATAAATATAATCCATTCCTTAATCGTTCTTTTATTTTATAAGGTCCTATTTATTTATATCGAAACTTTACCTTTTTATTATAATTTATCGTTTATACCGTATTAAATACCAATACCTAATATATATTAGGTTTATTTTTTAATAATACCTTTTATATTTCTTTTTATATATACGCCGATAAGTATACTGTTTTTTCTTTTTAATATTTAATAACGAGGTTTTTTATTTATTAAATATTCTCTTATTTTCTTTATAATATTCGAATCCTCGCTTATAAAAATTCGTCTCGATCTCTTACTTTTTTTTAATCCATAAATCTTTAAAAATTATATTTAATTTTTAATTAAAACACAGGATATCCTTTAAAAATTAATTTATATGGAGTTTTTTTAATTAATACTTGTACCGTAAAGTTTTTTATTAAAATTATAAAGGGCAGGTTTTTATACCACTTTCCCGTTATCTTTTTTAAAGCGCTTATTAAAATATAATATTCTCCTTTTATTATCCCGTTGGCTTTTAAATTATAAACCGAAATTTCAATTTTTTAAATCCCTTTTTTTTTCAGTTTTTTAAAAAGCTTTGCCTTAAACTTTAATGTACCATTTATTATTATTATATTTAGGTATCCGAATTTTATAATAATATATTCGATCAAAAACGTTACTAATTTTTTAATGTTTATATATCCGAGTGGTTTTATAATAATATATCCGGATAAATTATTTTTTATTTTTAATAAATAATTATATTTTCCACTTTTAGGTATATATTATATATTAAAATAAACCTTATAAAATATCCCTCCGGGTAATATATAATACGGTTCCTTTAAAGGTTTTCATAAGGCATTTGCTTAATATTTAAGATATATTTCCATTATTTTTTATATATTTTAATAGGATTTTGGCCAATACCAATACCTTTTTAATTATTTATAAATAATATATTACCCTTTATATCCTATTTCCAAATATACGGTCGTAAATAAATATGCCCTTCGTTATTTACCATTATTTTATTTCCAAGCCTCTTTTCCGGTTTAGCTTTCCTAATAAGCTTTCTATTATTAATCTTAAACTTAAATGCTTAAATCCTAAAAAATATAAACTTATATTTTTTTTTTAATATTATTTGGTAATCGTAAAAATAATAGATAATATGCGTACGCTTAATGTAAGGATAAATATAATCCAGGTAAAACTTTTAATTTAAAATAATAATTATCGGCGGTAAAAAAAGGGGTTATCGAGGTTATTTATATTATTATTATATTAATTGGATTAAAAATCCATGGCCTATATATAATCGTATTAAAATAAGCATCGACCCATTTATCGATATTCTTTTTATTTTTAACGTGCGCCAGGTTTAATGGTTCTGGTGGTTTCCTTAATAATTCAATTATTACTTTATACTTTACTCCAGGGATATCCTTAATTTTTAAATTAAAATACCTTATCCAGATTAACCAGCGTATAATTAGGGATCCTGGTATATTCGATACTGTCCCATTAAATTAATGCACTAAAACTTAAGCGTCCACCTTTAATAAAAATCTAATTCTAGATAAATAAATTCTTAATCTTTTTATGGCCTTTAATATTACCCTATATTTATTTATTTATTATATTATATTTTTTCTTTATATTTAACCATACGCCGCTTTTATAACAAGCTGGGTAACGTTTTCCATTTATTTTTTATATTAAAATACCCTCCCATTCTTTTAAAAAAGTATTTATTACCAATATAATTTAACCATAATCTTTTTTATAATATAATAATATTAATACTGGTTATATTATAATTGCTTTTTAAAAAAATTTTATCGCCTTTGCCTAATCGCTTTCCCATATAAAAGGTATATCCTTTCTTAATAACTTGGTAAGGGGTTTTAAAATTTATACATAATCCTTAACCCAAATTCGATAATAAACCACAATACCTAAAAAGGATTTTATATCCGTAATATTTAAACACTTTTTTTATTCCCGTATTTTAATAATTTTTACTTCTTTTGGTATACGGCCATTCGTACCATAAATATAACCGATAATTATATATAATACCTTATATTATTATAATTTCTTTCCATTAATTATATATCCCGATAATTCCATATTAATTAAAACCTTATTTATATTAAATAAATATTTTACCATAAAACATCGCACGCCTAAAACTGCGGGTATGTTTTTACCATTATATATAATTATAAATCCTTTAATAATTATATTATTCAAAAATACTCGATATATATTAAAATATAATTTACCCAAAATTCGCTAAATTATTTATATAAATTATATAATAAAATTAATTATTGCTTACGGTAATATGCATATTCGTAATAATCCGATCGCTATTATAAAAATGGTAAAATCTTTTAACTTTTAATTTAATAATACCTAATTATATTCGTTAAAAAAATTAAAAAGGAATAATATTTTATTTATATTAAAATCTTTAAAGTGCTTCTTTATACCACGGGGAATAAACGCATTTTATATAATCTTTTTATTAATTTTCATTATTAAATTAATTAATTTAAATCCTTTATCCTTTTTATTTACCAAAAACTAAGGGTTTCGGTATAATGCATCATTGTTTTTTAAAATCCCTCGATTTAAGTATTCTTTTAATATTTTAATTACCTTAATCCTTAAAGCTTTTGGTATTAGGATTAATAACGTTTATTATATTTTATACTTTATTACCTTTAATATTTATAAGGGTATAATAAATCTTCGGATTAATTTATAATCTGGAAAGTCTCATACCAAAATTGCTTTTTTATTCTTTAATATCCGAGCAAATATTTATTTCTTTTTTTTATTAAAGACTTCGTATTTTTATAAAATATATTTTAATCTTTCATTTATTAATTTTATTTCGACCATTAAATTAAAAAACTTTAATATATGGCCAAAAAGATATTCTTTAAATATTGGGTTTTTTATTTTATTTTATATTTCTTCCCATACCTTTCGCCTTTAATCTGGATTACCTTTAAATATAAATCCATTTAAAGGTATATTATCTTTCGGGTAAATTTTATTAACTTTTAATTTATATATGGTATTTATTTTTAAATAATCTCTCGTTTAAATATTAAGGTTTTTAATCCTTTTCCCTAAAATCTTTTATATTTATTGGCGTTAAATTTTATTTTTTCCATATAAATATTATATAAAAATATCTTTTAACTTTAGGTATAAAATGAGCTTTATTATATTTTTAACCATAATTTGGTTTATTAAATAAATATTATATCCTTTTAAATTATATGGTAAAAAAACTTTTACCTTATTATTACCAATCCCTATTCTTTTAAGGCTGGCAATTATTATTTTAATTATTTTACCTTTCCCATAATAATTAGGATTTTAATTAATCCTTTTTTAAAATAAAGCGTATACCTAATCCCAAATAATCCTTCCATTTTTTCGAACCATAATAGGATTTTAATAATAAATGGTATTGCTAATATATATTGCCGGGAATTCGAATTAATATTCGTAATAAAAAACATTATTTTAATCTTGCATTTATCTCTTAAATAAATATCTATCGTGGTTTTTCCAATAAATTAATATGGTTTATTAATATTAAACACTTTATAGGTAATCGAATAAGGTAAAAGAATCAATCCGTATTTTTCGGCCAATTTAAGTAATATAATATTATAAAATGCTCCCGTATTCATAAACGTATAATAAACTGGAAATATAATATATCCGTAATATATTAAAATCTATGGTACTTTTAATATATCTCCCAATTATATTTAATATAACTTATATAAAAATTCTTTTTATCCATTTTTAAAATATAAAATTTACTTCATATTATTAATATTTATCCTAATAAGTTCGTGGAATCCCTCTACTTTAAAGAAAATATCTTCGCTTTATTCCTTATTATTATCGAATATTAATTTTATTTTTAATCCTCCGATTTTATTTTTAAAGTCTGCTTCCATTATAATGGAATTTCCTTAAATATCCACCTTTTTTACTTTAACGATTTATATAATATATAATCCTAGATCTTTTAATAAACGATTGGCTAACTCTTTTACCCAGGTAAGGTCTTTTCGTGCATATTAAAAAATCAATAATCGAATAATCGGTTGGTAAAAATTTCTATAACTGCTTTTTTTCCTTCAGGATTTTCCCTAATATTAAAAACCACTCTTTTTCGATTATTTTTTATTTCTTTTTTATCGATAACCATTATTCGATCTTATTATTTTGGGAATGGGAAAAATCGCTTAGGATTTAATTATCTTTAATATTAAAAATAGGCCATAGCCATTTTCCTCTACGTATCTTTTTATAAAGCGGACGATGGTCGATTTTATTTAGGCGCTTTAAATATCTGGAGGTTTAAATCCTAACCTTTGTAATGGTCTTTTAACTTTTTAAAAATCCTATACCCTTTTTGCCTAATTATATTTTCCTTCGTTATATTTGGGTTTAATATATAAACGTTAATAAGGGTTATATTCTCCGCTATTAAGTTAATATACTTTGGGTACTTTTTCTTAAATTTTTTAAAATTATCGTAAATAAAATCTTTTTAACTCGGAGTACGCCTAATGAACAATTAGGCTTAATATAAAGTGCCCAGTTTAGGTTTTTTATAAAGCCCCATGGGATATTTTCTCTTATAAGGGACTCTTTAAATTTCTTAATATATTTGGCTCCTAAAAAAGTCCATTTATAAATTTGGCCGGCTTCGTATAACCATATAAAAATAATAACTTTTCTTCCGGTTTTTTTACATATTCCAGCAATCCAGTGTTTATTAATAAAAATACGGAATCCTATTATATTTAATAACTCCGGTGTATAAGTATTTCCCTTAATGCCTATTTCCCATAAATTATATAATATTCCAACCTTTTAATATATTTTATTAATTACATCGTTAATAATCGTTTGATAAAAATCCATTTAATGGCCGATTTTAAAACAATATTTATAACGCTTTGCTTTTAAGGGTGCCATTTTAATCGGTATATTTCCTATGGTTAAAATCCCAACCTCCATATTAAAATTATTCGCTAATAATAAAAATAATAAAAGGTATAATAAATGCGATAAATTTTGGTTTTTTTCCAAATTATCCGCTATTATATAGGCGTTTATTTGGATCTTATAAAACTCTCTGGTTTTCCTCGAAGTTTTATTCTTTAAAAAAAGATTTTTCCCTAAATCCGCAAAATACCGGCTAATCGTTTATCGAACTTATTCTTCCATATATTTTATTAAATCCTTTATATTATAAATGCCTAATCTTTTTATAACTATATTTAAACTTTTATCCTTTAATTTAATATATATGCTTAAAAAATATATCGATTTTATTTTCTTTTTATTTTTACTCCTAAAATTTATCGACTGCTTATTTTTTCGCTAAAATATAAAATGGCGATTATAATTTTCCGGTAATATTCCTATATAATGCATTCGCTGATTTTTATTTATCCTAAGCTTAATTAAATAAGCATCGTTTACTTTACCAATTTTTTCGTATTATATAATTATTCGGTTATATAGGTTTTAAAGGTAATCCATAATATCTGCTAACTTACCTGGCCTATAAAAATTATTAATATTTTTTATATCCAGTTTCTTTATAAATTTTCCCAACACATTATATGGGATAAGTTTTAAAAAATAACTCGCGGAATTCTCCGGAAATCCTTTATTTTTTTGCTTTTATTAAAATCGCTCGCTAATCGTTAAAATATTATTAAATTAACTCGTAGGTGGGGTCGATTTAAAAGTTTTATAAATTGGCATACTTTTTTTAAGGATGTTAATATAAAAGCTCGTTTTAAAATATAAATCGTTTTATTATTACTATTAATAACTTTCCGTAATCCGCCTTTATATTTTTTAAATTTATAATTTTCTTTTCCACCTTATTATAATAATAATCTAATAGATAAAGTATTCGTATTATTATTCTTAAATCTGTATTTATTATGGCCTGGTTGTACTTAATAAACCATAATATTATATTTTAATCTTTAAAATATTTTAAATTTTTTTTTTTTAGTTTAGGTTTTTTATTTTTACGGAAGCATTATTTGGGGAAATATTTTAAAAATTTAGTAAAATTTTACGCTTTTTTTTAAATTTAGGTATATATTTTTAAACTTTTTTATCGATCGCTCGGATATATATTTATATATAGCCCATATTATACGCTAATAATTATTTTAATCCTTTATTATTATTAATCCCGTTATTATTATATTATTTGGATCGTTAAATTTTAATAATTTACCCTTATTAATTTATTTACGCGATCTTTTCCCTCGATAACAGGATTTAAATCTTTCCCGGTCGCTCGAATAAAATAAGGGTACGGAATTACTCCCAGTATTTCGGAATTAATTAAAAGCCTTTTTTTCCTTAATCTGCACAGTAATTTAAAATGGATTTTAAAATAATCTAGGATCGCCTTATACTGGAATGGGTAATCGGGACTTTTTTCCCCCTTTTAAATTAAGGTTAAAAAATACTTTGCATTTCCCTTTTATATATTTAGGCTTCGGTTTTTAAGGAGTCTTTATTAAAGGTCCTGGCTTTAAATCCTTTTCCTTTTTTAAAAATTATAATTTAGGCTTTATATTTTACCCTCTGGGTACGCTTAATATATTACCGGATAAATTTTATAAAAAATATAATAGTATAATTTGAAGTAATTAGGCCTTTAGATTGGTTAAGGATTAATTTATTATATAAATTTAATCTTCTTTTAAAACTCTCCGTTTTTTATTATAATACTTATTATAAAATATTAAAAATAACTTTTTTCCTCCTTTTTATTAACTCGTTTAAGCAAAAAAAACTTTTAACCACTTTTTAATATAATATAAAATAATATAATACTTTTTACCTTTTTACCTTCCCCTAATATAAGGAGAAACTTTTAACCCCTTATTTAATTATAATCTTTAACCAAAATTATACCCTTTTTTTAAATACCGAAATTATCCGATCTTTTTTCTTTAAAATATATACCATCCATTATTTTTTAATTTAAAATAAGCCTGGTTGCTTACTTTTAAAAAAAATATAATATTGGGGTTTAAAATTATTTTACGATCTCTTACGACCGGCTTAATATATATATACCAAATCTTTAACCCTTATTTTATTTTCTTATTAATTTAAAATAAAAAAAACCTTTTTTACGCCTTATTTTAAGGTAATACGATAGTCCTTTTCCTATATTTAATACTTAAAACATATTGGTATTACTTACTTTGGTCTTAAGCGCCCGCTTATTTAAACTTCTAAAGTCCCTGGATTTTTTAAAAATAACCGAAAGGAATCCTTTATAAAGGGGGCACCAAATAAAAAATAAATAAAGGCATTTTATTATTTTTATTAATAAAGAATACATGTTTTGGTAAATTTAATAGGATAATAAGTATACAAAAAGTAAATACCTTGTATTAGGGTAATAAATATTATAAAAAAAAACATTATTATTATTTTTATAAAATGCTAAAAGTTTAATCCTTATATAGGTATACGCCCATAAATAAGGAAATCTCTTATTATTCTAATCTACCTATTACTAAGGAAAAACTAAAAACTAATAATAATGCTACATAAAGAAGTAAACATCTAATGCTTCCTTCTCAATACCAGCGTAGGAATAATTATAAATCGCCCTTATTTAACGGGCTTATAATTTTATAATTACCGGCCACCCGGAATATAATGGAATAATAATAATATTATTTTATAATTATTTTTGACCAGGTATAAGCCGTATAATACGCCGTTTTATATATAATTATAATATATACGGTAGGATTACCGTATGGAGAAACCAAAAAAAGGGCTTATTAAAGCCATTTTTAATGGCGGACCGCTTTTAAAGCAAAATATCAATAAATTTTATAATAAACCTCCCCGCCGCGGACTTATATAATCCCCTCTTTTTAATAATAATTACCGACCGCCTTTATAAGGGCGTAATTCTAAAAGCCATAATATTTATAATGGCGGAGGTATACGCCAAAAGGTTTATATAATATTTTTAATATTTCCACGGTTTCCTTAAAACGATTATAAATAATAAAGGGTCGAATTAGTTGGGCGGTTTTTGGTAATACCTATATAAATTAATAAATATAATATAATGATTATTAACCGTATTCCACCCCTAAACCGACGGCGCGACCGAGCGGGCAAACCAGGAGGTCCAGTATTTTTTTACGAATATTCGTATTAATAAAGCAATTGGACTGGCCCGGGCTTTTGCGGGTAATGTAATTAATTATTAATAACCGTGATGTATTATTTATTAGCCTTAGCCTCTTTTTTATTACGTACGGGTATTATATATTACTTATCAAGGAACATAATAACCCAGGATTATTAAAAAAGACGGCGCAAGGCCGCGCGGAGTAATTCCTGGATAGGCTCCGGAAGGCGATTAAATGGGTATAGGCGGCGGCGGCGGCCATATAATAATACCACGAGGACGCGGCGAATAAATACCGCTCCCTTGCCGAGGGGTTTAAGATCGGTAATAAGGTATGGCTTGCCCTGCGTAATATAATCACGGTAAGGCCTTTTTGGAAATTAAATTGGCTTCACGCCAAATATATAATTACGCGGATATTAAGCTTATATATAATAAAATTAAATATTTTTATAAATATTTATTTCCGTTTTTATATTAATTTTTTATAATAGGCCAATAACGACCCCTTACCGTTTTAAACTTAAAATAATACGTAATTATTATTAATTTAAGGTAATAAATTAAAAAAGGGGGAATAATATATAAAGGAGATCCTTAAGGTATAAATATAAAAGCGGGGCCGCGGTATTATTAAATAAGTATTGGTAAAATAATAAGGTTAGGCGGAATTCATTTAAAAGCCATTAGTTTAAATTATAAAAATAACGGCGTTAAACCGTTACGAAAAATATTTCCGCGATACGGTAATATATAATGGCCCCGTATAGGCGAAATTATACGTAAAATAAATTATAATAAAATAACGGGAAATATAAAGCGCGGTAATAAAATAAAAATGGAGTAAATAAAAGGGGTATTCCCCCCCGGTATTGAAGGCACCAATAATATAGTATAAAAAAATAAAAAAGAATTATAGCCGAAGGAAGGGTAGGTATTAGCGAAAATTAAGCGGCCCCGTAATAAGCCTATATAATAATAAACGCCGTTTAATACCAGGCGTAAAGATTTAGGCGGCCGGGCCGGTATTAAACTTGGCGCCATTATTAAAATTAACGGAACCGCCGTAAAATAATTAAGTATATTGCCCGGGGGGCGAAATAATATCGATAAATAATAATAAAAAAGCGGGGAATTAAGGAAGGATTAATAATAATTCTTTAGAGAATACGGGGCAAAGGTTAAATGTACGCGGTTTTATAAAAAAATATGCAATTTTTTATTAATAATAATAAATTTCCTGATGGATTTTATAAAAAATTCTACTTATTTAAGCATAAGTATTATATTAATTACGGGCGCGGCCGGTATGGCCGGCATTAAATTAATATCATACCCCGTATTAATATAATGTATTACTTTATTTTTAAATTAATAATAAGCCTAATTTTAAAATTAATCAAAGTATATATATCGCGGAATCGGAGCGGATTTATAGTAAAATTACCATGCGGATTTTTAATTTTAATAATGGCAACCAAGATAATAATAGTAATTTTAATATTAAAAGTATTAAAATATTTACGGACCGGATTAATAGCGAATTTCCCGCGGAAAAAGGACCCTTATAAATATTTTTTAATATATATGGTATTATAAATATAATTCCCTTTAAAATATAAAAAATAAATAATACCGCGCCTTATAAACCAGTACCGGATTAATAATAATTTATTAAAATATTTTAAAAGGGTTTTTACCGGATTCATTATAATAATAATGGGTAATATTATTAATAATACGGCGAATATAGGCCTTATACGGTTTATTTCGCTCGGCTTTAATAATAATATTCTATTTTAATTAACCTTAAAAATATAATGATTATATACCGAAAAAAGGCCATATACCCGAATAATTTTTATTTTTTTAATAAAATTAATACGTATAATAAGGGCCTTATATTATTTATAACGGATTAATAATACCCCGGGGGCGGGAAAAATAAAATATTATATATTTTGGTAATAATAAAAATATAAGCGGTAATATTTTTATAAACCGCCGGTTTCTCGGCGCCGCCGCCTTAGGGAAAAGGGCTGCGCGGCGCCGGAAAGGCCGGCGCGAAGCCATTATTATTATAAGTTTAAAATTCTACGGGGAAGGGTATTATATTGGTGGTTAAGCATTATATATATAGCGGGTTCGGAGTAAGAAAAAAGCCATGGAAATTTATTAATACAAATTTTAATTAAATTTGGCCGGGGGAAGCCCCGAAA
The DNA here is from genome assembly GCA_022664585.2 of Zalerion maritima. Classification (NCBI taxonomy): domain Eukaryota; kingdom Fungi; phylum Ascomycota; class Sordariomycetes; order Lulworthiales; family Lulworthiaceae; genus Zalerion; species Zalerion maritima. The sequence continues at coordinate 3,137 of JAKWBI020000741.1, read as the reverse complement.
AGTAATAGGTTAGCGCTTAAAGCCCGTAATGCCGCCGTTTTAAGCGTAAAACGCCCGGGAGGGTGCTCGGCACCCTTCCGGGCGCCAAGGGAGGCCATAAATTAAGGGGGGGAAAGGTTAGGGGGGAGGGGGCAATTTACGATTATTATTATGGTAAAAATAGGGAAAGGGTAATAGGCGGCCGAAAAATAGCCCTTATAATAATCGTATATAATATTTATAGCGAATATTTTACGCAGGCGGGGCCGCGGAATATATTTAAATTGCGGGCCCCGGTATATAATTATATTATAAGGGACCGCACCCGCGGTGCTGCCGCCACGCGGTAGAATGGGTAAAAGAAGGGGTAATATTATAGGCCCATTCATATTATAATTTATATACTCGCGGGTTAGCCGCGGGACCAATGCATATAAAACGCTTTTCATAAATTACTCCCTTTTTTTTACTCCTTTTCCCCTTTTCCTTTCTCCCTTTTTATAAATCGAATATATATATTATTGTGGCACTTATCGATGCTCCTTAACGTGACCTCAGCCCCTCACATTTTTAGCCTTTGAATTTAAAACATTTATAAATTTTAAAAGATTAAGGCCGCCGAAAACAATTTTAAAATAATCCTTTTAATGCTTAATATCCTGCTCCCATACCGTATTATTAAATAATTTCTTAATGCGGAATTTTGTATAGGGGGTATAACCGTTATAAAAAAAATCGGAATCCGAAATTAATATATATTTTTTAAGGCCTGTATTTTTAATTATATAAATTTCGTTAAACCAAAAATAATTATTATACTTATCCCCGGTATATTTAGGAACGGAAATATACTCGAAAAAGGAAAATATATAATTAATAAAAATATTAAACTTTTAGCCTTAAAAATAATTCGCCTACCCAAAGGTATAATACTTATTAGGGTTTTTAATTATTATACCTTTAAGTTATACGGCCAATGCTTATTAATAATAAAAATAAAGGGAGAAATATAAATTATTTATAATTTACCCTAAATAGCCTTTATATAAAATAGGAATAATAATAGGCCGATTAACCCTTTTATATAATATAGGAGCCAGGCTGGTAATTTTAAAAAGGGTTTTAAATATATCCAGGCTAATATATATGGCTATATAAATATAATATAAAAAAGGGTCCCTAAACAGGCCAAACTGGAAATATTGAAGGATATTATAAAAGAATAATAATAATTAATACTCCTTAGCCCTAAGAAATAAAAATGGAAAGGGTGCGAAGGTGGAATAAACCTTATAAATAAAATTAAAAACAGGCTTAAACCGGGTCCTTTTAATAAGGCTCGAAAATAACCCCGGCGAAAAAATATTAATTTTAAAGGCCTAAATAATATCGTGCCTAAAAGGTATTTTAATTTTAAAAACCGTAATCGTTTATTAAGGTAATTAATTTAGGGGGATTACATTAAAGGAAAAGGTAAAAAAGGATGTCCTGGATAAATTCTAGGAAAAAAAGCCCGGGCTGGTTTATTATATAAGGTTAAATTAACGAAAGGTATAAGATAATAAGGGGGATAAAGGAAGCCGAGTAAAGCCGTTAGAACTAATGGTTAGGTTTTAAAGTACCCGATTAATGCGGCCTTACGGTTTAACCGCCGAAGGAAAAGGAGCAGGAGTAATTATAAGGGAAATTAAAATTAAATAGCCCTGTATAAAGTTAATAGTTTAAAAAGAATATATTTAAAGGTGGGCTTTGGGTAATAATAAAAGTGGTATTAATTAAAATAACCGCCTAATTACGAGTAAAACGCTTAATAATCCAAGTGCGGCTTCTTAAAATATAAGCCCCGGGCCCTTTTATAAAAGGAGAAAAAATATAAGGGTAAGGAAAAATAAAGGTTATACGATAAGGTATAAAAGAAAAAAAAGGCTAATTTATAAGTATAATAAGTTTGGAGGAATTAAAAGGCCTATTGGTTATTAATAAATATTAAATAAAAGCCAAAAAATTAGGGAGCCCTTCATAAACCTTTTTATTATTATTTTGGGTGAAATGGAATATATTTTAAAAGGATTAGGGAATAAATTAAAAAAGGAGGTAATAAAGGGAGTAAGCGTTTAAGGGAAAAATGGCTCGAAAGAAGGGAAAAAAGTAAGGAATATATAAAAAAGAAAGTATTATAGGGAAAGGAAAGGCCCCGACAAGAAATATATAAAAGGAAGGATTACTAAAGGTATAGGAGGAAAGAAAGGGAAAAAAATTAGGCCAAATATTTATATAATTATTCGATTAAAAATGGGAGGCCCGTTAATAATTATAAAAATTATAAAAATTATAAGGGTAATAGGGTAAAGAGGTAATAATAGGAACGCTCGAGAAAAGACTTATTTATTTAAAAAATACCATTATTTATTTAAAACCCGCCAATATATTTAAACGTTATAAATATAAATACCCACTTTTTTCCCCAAAATACTTTCTCGATTTCTTTTAATTATGCCATTTCCTAATTTTAAATCTTTATAATATAATCCTGTTTAATTTATTCTTTATTTTAATTTAATTCCTTATTTTTAAATCTCCTTATACTTTAAAAGCTTATATTACCCTTAACCTAAGCCCCGGTATTTAATATTTCCTTAACCCTTTTAATCTAAGAACTTTAATCCAAGCATAACTTTTATTTCCCATTATTATTTAATAAAATAAAAAACCCCTAAATAATATTATTATAATAATACGAGATTATACCTTTAAGGGGTTAAGGTTAAAAAATAAAACCACCGTTTAAATACCTAAATATTAATCGTAATTTTTATTTAAATTATTTCGAAAGGTAATTCTTTACATTAAAACTTTTATTAAACCCCAGCGTTTATATAAAAACCAGGGCCGCTGGGGAGGGCCAATCCCCTTATATATTATATACGCAAATAACCTAAAGCTTAAAAAAATCGCCCAAAGGAATATATGCGTAATTATTAGGAATATGTTTAATTTTATTAACCGTTATAAAAACGACCGCTTTTGCTAACGGCTCCGAAGGCCTATTACCATTAAAGCGTTTTTCGTAAATACTTAGGCATATATTGTAGCGGGGAGTAGGTCTGATAACCTCGCTGCATGGTCGGTGTTTAAAACCAAGCTATTTGGTTTGGTTA
>JAKWBI020000740.1:0-21654 GCA_022664585.2 Zalerion maritima | reverse complement strand
AAATATATCGAATATTAAAAGATTTATTAGTATAATGGTTTTTTACCGAATATTTATTAAGGATTTTATTTATATTATCAAACCCTTATACGAATTTACCCGTATAAAGGCGCAGTTTATTTGGGAGGAAAAATATATAAAAATAATGGAGATTTTTAAGTAAGCCTTAATATTACCCCTAATTTTAATTAAAATTAATTATTCCCTAAAGGTAAGGCGTATTATTATTAAAATAAACGTATTAGGAACCGGATAGGGAGTATAAATCGGCCAAAAAAGGGAAGGGAAGGTTTTAATAATAAGGTATAAGTTTGATTATTAAAAAAAAGCCGAAGGAATATATTATTTGGCCAAATTAAAATACAAGGGGCTATTTATGGTTTTAAAGCGATTACGGAATTATTTATACGGCGCGCATTTTACCCTTAAAATAAATACGGTTAATATAATATATTAATTTAATAATAATATTATTAACCTACCCAGAGCATTTATTATTAAATAAATTGTATAAATACGGTAATTCGATTTTAATATGGAGTATATATTAGGAAATAAAAACGTTATAATAAATATATTATTACGAAAACCCCCAGGACCCTTAAACGAGGAAGATAATAAATTAAAGGAAAATATCGAAAATTTTATTAATATATAATTATACGCGCTTAGGGTTATATAAAATTGAAGGAATACTGAGATTTTAAAAGAAAAAATATAAAGTAATAAATCCCGAAAAATAATATATTTCCTTACCACCCTAAAAAAACCGAGCAATATTCCTTATAAATTATTTTTCCGTTAAAAAAAAAAGGCTTTAAATTACTTAATAAGGGATTAGAAATTTTAGCGTAAAATTTTAAGGGGTAAATTATAATTATAATTAATAATTAATAATAACCAAACCCGGAAATATATTATTTAAAATAATTATATTTATAAAGGGTATAAAAAACGGAATATTATATTTAATTTTATCGCTTAGCGTTATTATTAAAAAGGATAATAAAAGCAGGTATAGGAAATATTAAAAACCTGCCTAACCTATTAAAAGCGAAATCCTTAAAGGCCTAAAATACCGCTAAAGATTTTTAACCTTATTTTAACCCCTTTTTTTAAGGTTTTGCTTAATATTTTTTAAATACCACCAAAAAAAGAATATATTTATATTATATAGGTTAAATATAATTTAATAAAATAGATTAAAGGGTAATTATTATAAAAAGCCACCGTAGGGTAAATAGCCAATTTTATTTGGTAAAATATAATTTATAAGTATAGGATATATGGGAAATTGGTAATTAATAAAGGACCGGAAAACCGAGGGTTTTTAAATAAGCTTATAAAGTAAATAGGCCTGGCCAAAATTACGGTATCGGTGTATAGTTTATAATTATAAGGGGGAATAAAATACCATTATTTAAGTATTAGGGATATATTATTAAAATTAAGCGGTAATTAGATTAATGTATACCCAGGGGTATTAATAGTATAAAGAATTATAATAAACCAAATTATAGGATTTTTCCCATACGTATTATTATACGGTTAAAAAATGGTTACCCTTATTAAAATAACGCTCCCTACCTGGAGAATAATTAATTAAAAAGGTAATATGCCGTACGCGGACTTTTTGGCGAAAAGGAGCCGGGCAATAAAACGGAAAAAAACGGACTTGGCGGAGGTAGCCCGAATCCTACGACGGAATAGGGAAATAAGGGCCAAGTATATGGATAAAAAAAATAATGGGAAAATAAGGAAAATCCTATTAGAAAAAGGGGATTTAGTATTGCGATAAATACCAGTTATAAGGATTAGGAGTATAAAGGATAAACAAAACCCTTAATAAATAAAACCTTATATTATTTATAAATTTTTAAATAAAGGAAGAATGGTGCAGTTTAGGGAGCCTTATAAAGGGAGCCCTTTTTTTAAACGTATAATCGGGAGTAATAAGATTAAAAAATTTATTTAAATAAACGGATGGTAAAATAAGCCGGCAGGAATTAATAATAATACTTGGAAAAAATGGGAACCTTATTTAAAATAAAATAATAAGTTGGGAAAGGATTATATAAAATTAAGCAATAAGGAGGATGGCTCGGAAGGTTATATTGGGAACGATATATTAAAAAGTTTGGGTAAGGATTAATACCGAACGGTAATATTTTATGGTAATAATTAAGAAAAAAAAAATAATTTAACCGAACGTATTATTATAGTATTACGGCCAAGAAAACCATATAATATAAAAGAATTAAAAAATAAAAAGCGGGAATTAGGAAAAGTACCTTTTTTAAAAATAATAAAAAAAGTACGATTTTAAATTTTAATAATAACCACGGAAGAATTCGGTAATATTTTTTTTATAGAGGAATAAAGCTATATAATATTACAAAACCTTTAAAGGAATTATTATATAAAAAGAAATTCCCTTTTTTTCCATATCCCTTCCCTTATATAATAATAAACCCTAATTAATTTAAAATTAAATATTATAAAAGAACCCAGTAAAAACCATATATCTAAAGCTCTATTAATAATCCGAGGTATATATACGTATATAAAAAAAAAACCATATTCCTTTATTTAAAAATCTGGAAGGGAATATTTTTACGCTTTTTTTTTTCCGTTCCTATACTATACCAAATAGCCTTATTTTAAACCATTTATAAATAATAATTAAAAATAACCTTCCAGTTTTAGGAAAAAATTACCCGTTTAAATTTTAATTTATTTATTTAATTTACGGAGAAAAAAGGGCGGAATCCCTATTTAAAGGGCTATACGTAAAAGTAAAAATTCCTTTATGGGAAAAATTTAATTTTTTATATTAAAGGACGCCATTGGATAATCCTATATAGTATAATTTTTATTCTGGTAATAGCAAAAGGATTAATTGCGGGACGAAGAAATTATAATTTAATTTTAAAAAATTTATAATATCCCTTATTTTTTACAAAAGCGTAAACCCTTGTAATAAATAAAAGCCTAAAAGGCCGCCGCGCTATTATCGTTATTTCCTTTAAAACCTTTACCTCGGCCACCCCCTCGATTATAAACGCTAAAAAAACCAAACCCTTATACCGGTTATATAAAAGGCCTAATTAGGCCGGGAATATTTTTAACCCCTAAATTTAAAATATTTATAATTTTTAAAAAATTAAGGCCGCCGAAAATAATTTCGAAATAATCCTTTTAATATTTAATATCCTACTTTTATACCGTATCGCTAAATAATTTTTCGATACGGAATTTTTTATAAGGGGTATAATTATTATAGGGAGGATTAAAATTCGAAGCCAATATATATTTTTTAAGGCCTTTATTTTCGGTTATATAAATCTTATTAAACCAAAAATAATTATTATACCTATTCCCGGTATACTTAAAAACAGAAATATATTCGAAAAAAGGGAATATATAATAAATAAAAGTATTAGATTTTTAATCCTAAAAATAACTCGCCCACCCGGAGGTATAATACTTATAAGGGTTTTTATTTACCACGCCCTTAAATTATACGGCCAGTGCTTATTAACGATAAAAATAAAGGGAGGAATATAAATTACCTATAATTTACCCTAGGAAATTTCCATATGGGATGGAAATAATAATAGGCCGATTAACCCTTTTATATAATATAAAGGCCAGGCTGGTAGTTTTAAAAAGGGTTTTAAATATATCCAGGTTAATATATATGGCCATATAAATATAGTTTAAAAAATGGTCCCTAAATAAGCCAAACTGGAAATAATAAAGGATATTTTAAAAAAGCAACGATAATTAATCCTGCTTAGCCTTAGGAGGTAAAAATGGAAAGGGTGCGAAGGTGGAATAAACTTTATAAATAAAATTGGAAACCGGCTTAAACCGGGTTTTTTTAATAAGGCTCGAAAATAGCCTCGGCGGGAAAATGCCAAATTAAAAGGCCTAAACGGTATTGTGCCTAAAAGGTATTTTAATTTTAAAGACCGTAACCGTACGCTGGGGCGGTTAATTTAAGGGGATTAAATTAAAGAAAAAGGTAAGGGAGGACCTTTTAAATAAACCCTGGGAAAAAAGACCCGGGCTGGTTTATTATATAAGGCTAGATTAATAAAAGGTATAAGGTAATAGGGGGGATAAAGGGAGCCGAGCAGAGCCGCTGGAATTAATGGTTAGGTTTTAAAACACCCGATTAATACGGCCTTACGGTTTAGCCGGCGAAGGAGAAGGAGCAAAAATAATTACCAGGGAAATTAAAACTGAATAACCCTGTATAAAGCTAATAATTTAAAGAGAATATACCTGGAGGAGGGTTTCGGGCAATAATAAGAATGGCGTTAATTAAAAAGGCCGCCTAATTACGAGTAAAATGCTTAATAACCCGAGTGCGGCTTTTTATAATACGAGCCCCGGGCCCTTTTATAAAAGGAGAAAAAATATAAGGGCGAGGGAGGGCGAAGGTTATATAATAAGGTATAAAAAAAAAGGCCTACTGGCCGCTGGTAAATGCCGAATAAAAGCCAAAAGGTTAGGGAGCCCCCTATAAGCCTCCTTATTATTACTTTGGTTTAAATGGGATATGTTTTAAAAGGATTAGGGAATAAATTAAAAAAAGGGGGTAATAAAAGGAGCGAGTATTTAAGGGAAAAAGGGCTTAAAGGAAGGGAAAAGAGCGAGGAATATATAAAAAGAAAAATATTACAGGAAAAAGAAAGGCACCGATAAAAAGTATATAGGAGAAAGGATTATTAAAGGTATAAGAGGAAAAAGAGGAAGAAAAATGGGGCCAAAAATATTTATATAATTATCCGATTAAAAATGGGAGGCCCATTAATAATTATAAAAATTATAAGAATTATAAAGGTAATAAGGTAAAAGGGTAATAATGGGAACGCTTGAGGAAATACCTATTTACCTAAAAAAATACCACCGCTTACTTAAAACCCGCCAGTATATTTAAGCCTTATAGGTATAAATACCCCCTTTTTTCCCCCTTATATTTCCTTAATTTTTTTTAATTATACCATTTCCCAGCCTTAAATTTTTATAATATAATCCTATTTAGTTTATTCTTTATTTTAATTTAATTCCTTATTTTTAAATTCCCTTACCCATTAAAAGTTTATATTACCTTTAATTTAACCCCCGGTATTTGGTGCCTTTTTAACCCTTTTAATTTAAAAATTTTAATCCAAGTATATTTTTTATTTTTTATTTTTACCTAATAAAGCGAAAAAGCCCTAAGCAGTATTATTTTAATAATGGGAAATTATACCTTCGAAGGGTTAAAATTAAAGAATAAAATCAGCGCTTAAATACCTAAATATTAATCGGAGTTTTTATTTAAATTATTTTAAAAGGTAATTTTTCGTATAAAAGCCCTTATTAAACTTTAGCATTTATATAAAAACCAGGCCCATTAAAAAGGGCCAATCCTCTCGTATATTTTATATATAAATAACCCAAAGTTTAAAGAAATTGCCCAAAGGAATATAAGTGTAATTATTAGGGATATGCTTAACCTTATTAATTATTATAGGAACGATCGTTTCTGCTAATGGTTTTAAAGGCCTATTACCATTAAAGCATTTTTTATAAACACTTAGGCATATATATATAATATTATTAAATTATTAAAATACGATTAACCTTTTTTTTATTAATAATTAATTACCTATAAGGATAACCTTAAAATATATAACGGGGTAAATAATATTAGGTTTATAATTACGGATTTTAAACCTTTAAGGGGGCCTAAGGATATGCCAATTATTAAAAACCAGGCGGCCCTTATAATTCCCCTATAGTACCCGTTTTTTAAAAACTACGATTTATTTAATATAATAAAGGCGGGGGTTAACCTTATAATAAAAGGATAAAAAGACCCGCGAATAATCTTTATTTAAAACTGCCCAAGGGGTATAATACTTATTATATTTATATTAAAAAATATAGGAAAGGATTTTAAAAGGTATATATGGGAGGTTTGTATAAGGTTTTCGGCGATATTTTAAAATAAAATTAAGAAGGGTATATTCGAAAAGTACGGCCTCCGGCCTAAGGTCCTCCTTATAATAATTATTTTTATATAAATCAGCCCCTTTTACCGATCTTAATACCTTGCAGTATTAAAAACGCTTAAAATTATAATTTATAAATAAAAAATAATGTGGATTTATACGCGAATAAAAAGGGAGGTTTACGCTAATAAAAAGGCCCTTATATTTTAAAAACTAAAGAATAATGGAAAAAGATTATGGTACCGCCTCCGAAAGTTAAAATTAGGTATAAGGGGAGAAGGGAAAAGGAATTATATACTGTATTTTTTCGGGCCACCGCCTAATAATTATATAAGGTATTTTATAAATTAAATAAAGGTGTTTTATATAAATTATTTAAAATTTATAATGGGCCTTAACCCATTAAGGAACCTTTTTAAAGCAGGGTGGTTATAAGGGGAAATTAATACTACTGCTCGGTACGAGGTTTTTTTGCGCATGATAACGGGGGGTAACGATCCCTAGGGCTATTTGGTTAATAATAAGAAATGGTAAAGCCTAAACACGAATACAAATATTACCGGAATACGTTCCTATATATTTAACGTTTATATAGGCCTTAGGCCTCCTTTAATACGCCCTAAGCTCCTTAATATTAGGGTAAATTTTATAGTTTATAAAAAGATAAACCCGTTTAATTTTTATACGGAAAACCAAAAAAATATAATGGAGTTAAAATTGGGAAATAATATGGATTTGTACTTTATTTATATAATTAATTTTATATACCAAAGGCGGAGGGGCCAGGTGGCCTTGGAAAAAAAAGGGGGTAATAATCGCCTTTATAAATCTTTTAAGGGAAAATATATATTACCGGGATAAAAGCCTAATTCATTAAAATTATTTAAACTATTATTGCGTATCCCTTTCCTTTTTTTTTTACCCTTCGCATATTCCATTATATACGTATCCCCCGTTAATTATTAATCGCTGCCCTTATCCTTACCTTTAAAAATAACCTCGTTTTCCCTACGTATAATTCTTACCCTTAAATAATCGCTATAATTTTAATTCCCCTTATATATTAATTAATGCTGGTGGGTATATAAAGGATAATATAGGCCGTTTTTTAATATTAAGGTGGATAATAATTTCGAAATATTTAAGGAGGAGGTTATTAAAGAGCCTTTACGCCGTTTATTAATAAAAAGGAGGGCCCACCGGCCAAAGAACCCAAGGTTTTATTTTATTTAGCGCCATTTACCCTATCCCGAATTTAATATATAGCCTACCTATACCGAGAATTTTCCGGGGTGGGCTATTATTAAAAGGAATATTAAGCAAAAGGCTGCGGAAAAGAAGGAAAGGAAAAAAGCTCGAAGGAGGAAGGCGGCGAAAGCGAAAAATGCGGCCTACGATATTAAATATGGCCAGCGCCGCCGATTTAAGAGGATTAAAAGGGCTTTTTAAGCTCGATTGGCTTTTAATTATATAAAAAGGGGGGATAAATGTTTTATTTTTTATTTTATAAATTATTTAAAATAAAATTTAAATATTATTAATTAAAATAAACCCTCCGGGGAAAATAAAGGTTGGGGTATAATAAAATTTATAAAAATAAAGCTATATAACCCTGTTTAATTATAATAAAATAAAAAAGGGAACCCGTAATTATTATAAAAAAGTAATTAATAATATATAAAAAATAAGGAAGCGGATAAATCGGTAATACTGGTAAGAGCTAGGAAATTTTTCCTAAAATTTTTCGGACCGCGGGGCGCGGTCTTTTATTATAAATTGGTAAAATATAATAATGCCGGAGGTATTTTTTATTATATTTATATTAAAAACCGGCGCCCGGCGCGATTGCTTAAATAATTAATTTAAAGCCTTAAAATAGTCCTATACAGGATTATATAAAAAGCCAAAAGGACCCCCGGGATTTATGGGACTTTTAAAAGGGTAATAAACCATGGCGGCAGAAACTTAATTATAAAAATATAATTATTATTTAATATATTATATTTTCCCCCAAATATTATATTATTGTTTAGGAATAATCCTGTACAGGATTATTCTATATTTTCTGGAGTATTGCCATTCCTAAATAAATAACTGGAGGTTTAACCAAACCAAACAGCTTGGTTTCAGACACCGACCATGCAGCGAGGTTATTAGACCTACTCCCCGCTACAATATTAAACCCCGTACCTAATTGAACGGATATTAGGGGAAATATCCTTTAAAGGGTTTAAAAAAATATTAATCGCCCGTTTAAATTAAGGTCGATCCCCTTTTAAGGAATTTGGTATAAGAGTAATTTTATACAGGTTTTATTAAAAAAAAGGAAAAAAAAGATTTCGAAAATTAAACTTATTTGGGAAAAGATTAAGGATCCTATATTTTATTATAATCGGACCGTAACCAAAGGGAAATATGGCGATTATAATAATTTATAAATTATAAACGCCAAACTTTTAGGCTCCCACCCATAAAACCATGGTTAATTCCCCACCCCCTTTAAGGACGCCTAATTTCTTTTACCCAAAAAAGCGGCCAAAAGGGGGAATAAATATACGGGAAGGAAATTATAAAAGGTTTAAAGCTTAGGGGAAGGTAAGGAGAGGCCTTTTAACCTAAATAAATTAACCAATATTACGCCCGGCCCTATAAAAAACCGGTAAATTAATAATTATTAAGAGCGGACCAATTGGTAATAAAGGGTAAGGCGATTAAGGAAAATGGTAAAGCGGTATATTTATAAAGCCTAAGATTTTTTAATATAAGGCGCGGAACGCGAGGGATAAAACTTATTAGGGCCCCGGAAAAATAATATTAATACCCGAAAAATAAAAAGGTAATTATTAAGGAGATTATATAAGTTCCCTATTTTGAGTTATAAAAATCCCACGATTACGCTTAAAAAGCCTAAAAAATATTATTATTACCATCATTTTTAATTTTAAGGGACCGTTTATAATTTTCCAATTTAAGGCTAAGAAAAAATAATCCTATATTATATTACCCTTTAAAAACCTATTTAAATCCTAACTTTTATAATTTTTTCCATCTTTTATAAATTATTTTATTTTTTAAAAAATTATTCCACCATTTAAATTTATTATATTATATTTTTAAAATAAGGCGCGGCGAAGGCTTTTTTACCAGAATATTATTACGGTAAAGGAAGGCAAAAAACGCCTTATAAATAAACCTTAGGCTTAAAAACGATTTTCGAAAATAAAAATACCCGAAAACGTTAACAAAGTTTAAACCTTACCACGTAAATAAAAAGCTAAGCAATCGCCTTTTAACCCTTTTTTATTTAAAATCCCGCTATTAAAAACTTTTATTATATTAATATTCCGGGCAAAATATAATACGAATATTTCTTTAATATTTTAAGGAATAAAACGAATATTATTTCCCGGCCAATCCATAAAAATAATATTTAATATTGGTTAATATAATTTTTACGAAATAAATTAATATATTATAATCCAATTACCGTTACCGTTTCCTGGTATATAGGGGAGCGTAATATTTAAGGGAAATAATATTTTTTAATATATATATTAATTGGATCGAATATTTAAGCAGGCAGTATTTATAAATAATATATAAAAAATAAACTATATTGTATAATATTATATTAATATTTACGCCGAATTAATCGAATCGCTCGTTATAAATAAAATATAAATTAAAGCAAAAAAGGCCCTAAAAATGGAATTTGTAAATAGGAATACCTTCCAGGAAAGCCGCAATATGGTAAACCTAAAGCGTTTCGCCTATTAAAACTGGCCTACGAACAATATTAATTAATAACGGTTATATATTACGGGGTAAAAATGCCGGCTTACTTAATATAAGGAAAACCACACGGGTTATACTAATAATATTATTTTATTAAACGCGTTTTTAAACGCCTTTAATAATATATTGTGGGCTTAATTATATAATTCTGCAGGGATTATAAATAACGACCTATACCTTAAAACCTATAAAAAACTCCTCCAAAAGCTTAAAGCGTTCTTAAATTAATATAAAAAGATAATAAAACTGTTCGGAAATAAGTTTTAATAGGAAAAAAGAGGGACCGCCGCCCGCGCTAAGAAAACCGCGCGTAATCCTATCGAACCCTAATTTTAATAAGCCAACCGATATAATATAACCAAAATGGCCTAAAGGAACTAGACCGATCCCCGCGATTTACCGCCCGCGCTCCGATTATAAAAAAGCGATAAAATACCTATTAACCGATTAATTTTGCCTAAAATAATTAAATAAAACTTAATTAAAAAACTAAATACTTTAAATATAGCTAATATAAATATATTATTAAATTAAAAAATAGGCGAAAAAGTAAAGCTGGTATTGGATAATGGTAAAATTAGGAAAAATAAGCCTTAATATAAAAACCATTATAAGTATAATTTTAATTAAACTTATTAAATTAAACGGGATTATACGCGAGGATTTTATTATATTTAGGCCGAATTCCCTTAAAAAATTAGCATAACCCTTTTAAAATTTTTAAAAATATAAGTATTCCCTATATTAATAACCAGTTTTAATAAAAGGCCCCAATATTAAACCAAGGTAATAAAATATTATTAATATTTAGGAAATAATTATATATTATATAATTACCTATAAAATGCTTAAAATTAAATTAATAAAATTCTTTATAAATACCCTTTTTATTAAACATTAAAATGGGACTTCGAAAAAAGTAAATATAATACCTGGCCTATTAAAACGTTTAATAATATAATTATAAAAGGAGTATTAATAACAATAATATTCCTACGGTATTATAAATAGAAAAAGGTACCTAAGGATTAATACGATGCGGTATAAAAGGCCTAAAATATAATTATAAAAAATCCCTGGTTTTTAAAAAATACGCCTGGCCTAATTAATAAAAAGGACCAGGTACCTTAAATACGCCAGCCATAAATAAACCTAACCGATAAAGTTTATAAAATCCTTAAAAATAATGGTATTTAGGATAATTAATTATTTATTATAATAAAAGGTAAAATAATAGCGGTTAAGGAATATTCATGGGAAAACTGGGAGAATATAAAAGCGGAAATAATAATAAAAGCCCTTATTATTAATATTTATAATAAAACGGCGTAAACGGTTTTTAATTATAATTAGAAAGGAATTAAATAAGGATAAGGCAGGCCCTTAAAAAAAATAAAAATAAAAAATAAGGTTAAAACGGTTGGGGAAAAAAAAGGCGCCAAAGGAAAAAAAAAGGATTTTGGTTATAAAAAAATATTAGGCGTAATAAAGGAAAAGATGGAACGCAGTATATAGGAGGAAAAAGAGGCGCCCTTAGGTAATAAGTATAAGGACCCCCTAAAGTTTACGGATTTAATCTTTTAAAAAATAATGGAAAAATAATTTATAAAAATTATAAAAAGGCCTTACGGATTAATAATTGCGGAGGTATTATAAATATTATAATTTATAAGAATAATCCTATATGAAAAATTAATAAATAAAATAAGGGTGGAGGAAATTATTAATAAAATTATTTATAAGGGTAAAAAGCCAAAGGAATACCGATAGGTAATTTTAAATAGGCCTAATATTTACCAGGTGGTTAAAATAAAAATACGTTTTATTAATAATATACCCCCGAAGGAATTATAATTTATAAACCTTATATATATTTAATTATATTAATAATATAAGCGTATAAACTTTAGGGTTTTATTTATAAACCTGCCAGGAGGCTTAAAAGCGGTAATATTAAAGGGAAAAAAGGCAGTTTTTTATTTAATTAATATTTTTAACTTATTAATATTAATCCCCTTAATAATCCCCTTTTTCCTTTACCCGAGCCCGTGCTTATTAATACGTATAAAAGGGCCAAAAAATAAACTGGCCAGGATTATTATAAATATAGGCGTAAAAGCCAATATTTTAAAATAAACCTATGCTTAGGAATATGGCTTTAAGGTTTACCAGGCGCGAGTTGCGTTTTCCGGTTATAATGGCCAAAAAATTAATTTCGCCTTAATTATATAATAATAGGTGCACGTTTTTTTAAAACTTAAATATATTGCATAAAATTTCTTTGTATTAAAGGAAAATCGAAAAGGGGCGTTAAAAATAATATTAGGAATGCCTTTTATTATAATAATAGGGTGGAAATAACGCTATAATAAAAAGCATAATATATTCATCGGGGAGCTCGAAATAAAAGGGAATAATTATATTATCATTATTATAAATTTAACCCTGGAAAAAAAACGTGGAAGAATATTCCGTAATATTTATTTTTAAGGAATAAAGGTTTTTAGGAAAATGCAGGAAACCCTTATAATTCGACCAATAAAAAAAAAAAGGCCAGTATAGGATTAAAGAAAGCCCGTGCTGGTAAAATCGAAATCCCTGCCTATATAATAAAAGCTTTAAATTCGAATAACGGAAAAATAATAGCCTAATTTTTTATAAAAAAGGTTAAGCGCCTTATGAAAAAGTTTAAAAAGGATATGCTTATAAAGGGGCATATTAATAGGCCGTAAAAAGGGGAGAATTTTTTAAATAAAAAATTTTAAACCGGAAAACCAAATATGGAGGTTGCCCTTTATTAATTAAAAGGGTAAGGGCGTAAAAAGCTTTATAATTATTTACGGAATCCCAGCTATAGGAAAAAAACTACCAGAAAAAGGTTGGACGTTTTTCCAGAAAAGTATTATAAGGGTAATAATCGGGAGCTGCGAAATAATAAGAAAAGGATATAAGATTTTATTATTAATAAAATTCTAGGCATTGGCGGAGCCTAGGAGGTATTTCCCTTTAATAATATTAATATTATTAATATTTTTATTATATATAAGCGTGTGGCGGATAAAATAAAGCCCGTGGATATTTAAATAAAGTATAAAGCGGCCCCCGTAAACCCGGACTGGTATAAAAAAAAGTGGGAAAAAAATAAATTATTGGAAAGAAATCGTAATAATATTAAATAAAGTAAATACGTTTATTTATAATTATATAAGGCAGGGTATAACGGCACCAGGCTTATATTGGAAAGGAGGAATAAAATCTTGGAATTCCTCGGGGAATTATAAGGGGAAAAATAAAGGATATTTATAAATATACTTATAAATAAAGAATAAATATTGGTATAATTTTAAAGATACTTAGGTAAAATTAACCTTAATATAACCCCTTTTTAAAAAATCGATATAGTACTTTATATAGGGTAATAAATTAAAAGTATTTTTATTCCTAAGGTATTAATAACGGTGGTAATCGAAATATTTAAGGTGTAAAAAAAAAAGGGGGTAATTAAATTAAATTAAACGGCGTACCGTAACCCCTAATTCCAAATTAAAAAGAAAAATGGGAAATACCGCTTAATTAATTTAACGGAAAGGCTTAATTCGGTTATAATTTATAATACTTTTATACTTTTAATTACCGATAAGTTTATAAAGAATATAACCTATTATTAATTTATTTTACTCCTGGATTTTTACTCCGAATATAATCAAATAATGCTCGATCCAAAATCCCGAGATTTTATTACGTTTATAATATTCGCCGGCCTATTTAAAATAACCACGCTTTTATAAAAAGAAATAAATAATATTGCTTAATTTTATAGGATTATCTCCATTATTCTTCTAGGTTTTATTTTAATAATATATAGGACATTTATCGATAATATTACGGTTAAAGGTTTTATTATTATATATAATAGGCGAGAAATTTACCCAGGGTTATAATAATATATGGCCGAATATATTAGGAATTTAAATTAAGTGCTATTACGGAATAAACTGGCCGGGATTATAATCTTTAAAATTAAATTTAAATGGTGCCAAAAATTAGCCACAATAATGGGTTTTATATGCGGAATAAATGGCCGTAATCCTAAATAGGCCAAAATTATTAAAATTAAAAAATGGACGGTTTTTAAAAATATATCGAATATTAAAGAATTTATTAATATAATGGTCTTTTACCGATTATTTATTAAGGATTTTATTTATATTATTAAACCCTTATACGAATTTACCCGTATAGGGCCGCAGTTTATTTGGGAGGAGAAATATATAAAAATAATAGAGATCCTTAAATAAGCCCTAATATTACCCCTAATTTTAATTAAAATTAATTATTCCCCGGAGGCAGGGCGTATTATTATTAAAATAAACGTATTAAAAACCGGATGGGAAGTATGGATCGGTTAAAAAAGGAAAGGGAAGGTTTTAATGGCGATATATAAGTCTGGTTATTAAAAAAAAGCCGAAGGAATATACCATTCGATTAAATTAAAATATAAAGGATTATTTATAATTTTAAAATAATTACGGAATTATTTATACGGCGTGTATTTTACCCTTAAAATAAATGCGGTTAATATAATATATTAACTTAATAATAATACTATTAATTTACCCGGAATATTTATTATTAAATAAATCGTATAAATACGGTAATTCGATTTTAATATAGAATATATATTAGGAAATAAAAATATTATGGTAAACGTATTATTATAAAAACCCCTAGGACCCTTAAATAAGGAAAATAATAAATTAAAGAAAAATATCGAAGATTTTATTAACGCGTAATTATACGTGCTTAGGGCTATATAGGATTAAAGGAATATTAAAATTTTAAAAGGAGAAATATAAAGTAATAAATCCCGAAAAATAGCGTATTTTTTTATTATTTTAAAAAAACCGAGCGATATTTTTTATAAATTATTCTTTTATTAAAAAAGGAAGGTTTTAAATTATTTAATAAGGGACCAAAAGCTTTGGCGTAAAACCTTAAAGGGTAAATTATAATTATAATTAATAATTAATAATAATTAAACCCGGAAATATATTATTTAAAATAATTATATTTACGAAAGGTATAAAGAACGGAATATTATATTTAATTTTATTATTTAATATTATTATTACAAAGAATAATAAAAATAAGTATAAGAGGTATTAAAAACCTGCTTAATTTATTAAAAACGAGACCCTTAAAGGTTTAAAATACCGTTAAAGATTTTTAATCTTATTTTAACCCCCTTTTTTAAGGTTTTATTCGATATTCTTTAAATACTATTAAGGAAAAGGTACATTTATATTATACAGGCCAAATATAATTTAATAGGATAAATTAAAAGGCGATTATTATAAAAAACCATCGCAGGGTAAATGGTTAATTTTATTTGGCAAAATATAATTTATAGGTATGGGATATATGGGAAATTGGTAATTAATAAAGGACTAAAAAACCGAGGGTTTTTAAATAAATTTATAAAGTAAATAGGCCTGGTTAAAATTACGGTATTGGCGTATAATTTATAATTATAAGGGGGAATAAAACACTACCATTTAAGCACCAGGGATATATTATTAAAATTAGGCGGTAATTAAATTAATATATACCCAGGGGTATTAATGGTATAAAAAATTATAATAAACCAAATTATAGGATTCTTTTTATACGCGTTATTATACGGTTAAAAAATGGTCACCCTTATTAAAATAACGCTTACTACCTGGAGAATAATTAATTAAAAAGGTAATATACCGTACGCGGACTTTTTAACGAAAAGGAGCCGGATAATAAAACGGAAAAAAACGGACTTAGCGAAGGCAGCCCAAATCCTACGACGGAATAGGAAAGCCAGGACCAAATATATGGATAAAAAGAATAACGGGAAAATAAGGAAAATCCTATTAAAAAAAGGGGATTTAATATTATAATGAATATTAGTTATAAGGGTTAGGAGTATAAAGAATAAGCAAAACCCTTAATAAATAAAACCTTATATTATTTATAAACTTTTAAATAAAGGAAAAACGGTGTAGTTTAAGGATCCTTATAAAGGGAGCCCTTTTTTTAAACGTATAATCGGGAGTAATAAAATTAAAAAGTTTATCCAAAAAAATGGATGGTAAAATAACCCGGCAGGAATTAATAATAATACCTGGAAAAAATAAAAACCTTATTTAAAATAAAATAATAAATTAGGAGAGGATTATATAGGCTTAAGTAATAAAAAGGATAATTCGAAAGGCCATATTAGGGATAATATATTAAAAGGTTTAGGTAAAAATTAACGCCGAACGGTAATATTTTATAATAATAATTAAAAGAAAAAAAACAATTTAACCGAATATATTATTATAATATTACGGTTAAGAAAACCATATAATATAAAAGAATTAAAAAACGAAAAGCGGGAATCGGGAAAAGTACTTTTTTTAAAAATAATAAAAAAAATACGATTTTAAATCCTAATAATAATTACGGAAAAATTTAATAATATTCCTTTTATAAAGAAATAAAGCTGTATAATATTATAAAACCTTTAAAGGAATTATTATATAAAGAAAAATTCCCCTTTTTTTATATCCCCTTTTTTATATAATAATAAACCCCAATTAATTTGAAACCAAATATTATAAAAAAACCCAGTAAAAATTATATACCTAAAGCTTTATTAATAACCCGAGGTGTATACACGTATATAAAAAAAAAACCATATTTCTTTATTTAAAAATTTAAAATGGAATATTTTTATATTTTTTTTTTCCCGTTTTTATACCATATCAAATGGCCTTATCCTAAACTATTTATAAATGGTAATTAAAAATAACTTTTTAATTTTAAAAAAAGGTCACCCGTTTAAATTTTAATTTATTTATTTAATTTACGGAGAACAAAGGGCGGGATCCCTATTTAAAGGGTTATATATAAAAGTAAAAATTCCTTTATGGGAAAAACTTAATTTCTTATATTAAGGGACGCCATTGGATAATCCTGTACAGTATAATTTTTATTCTGGTAATAACGAAAGGATTAATCGCGGGATAAAAA
Organism: Zalerion maritima; assembly: GCA_022664585.2. Classification (NCBI taxonomy): domain Eukaryota; kingdom Fungi; phylum Ascomycota; class Sordariomycetes; order Lulworthiales; family Lulworthiaceae; genus Zalerion; species Zalerion maritima. The sequence continues at coordinate 4,804 of JAKWBI020000740.1, read as the reverse complement.
AATTATGGTTTAATTTTAAAAAAATTTATCCCCTATTCCTTGCAAAAGCGTAAACCCTTGCGACGAGCAAAAGCCTAAAAGGCCGCCGCGCCACCACCGTTATTTTTTTTAAAAGCTTTACCTCGGCCACCCCCATAATTATAAACGCCAAAAAAACCAAACCCTTATACCGGCTATATAAAAGGCCTGGTTAGGCCGGGAATATTTTTAGCCCCCAAATTTAAAACATTTATAATTTTTAAAAAATTAAGGCCGCTAAGAATAATTTCGAAATAATTCTCCCAATATTTAATATTTTACTCCTATACCGTATTATTAAATAATTTCTTAATACGGAATTTTTTATAAGGGGTATAACCGTTATAAAAAGGATTAAAATCCAAAATTAATATATATTTTTTAAGGCCTTTATTTTCGGCTATATAAACCTTATTAAACTGAAAATAATTATTATACTTATTCCCGGTATATTTAAAAACGGAAATATATTTAAAAAAAAGGAATATATAATAAATAAAAGTATTAAATTTTTAACCCTAAAAATAATTCGCCTACCTAAAGGTATAATATTTATAAAGGTTTTTATTTATTATACCCTTAAATTATACGGCCAATATTTATTAATAATAAGAATAAAGGAAGGAATATAAACCACCCATAATTTATCCTAGGAAACCTTTATATAAAATGGGAATAATAATAAACCGATTAACCCTTTTATATAATATAAGGGCCAGGCTAATAATTTTAAAAAGGGTTTTAAATATATCCAGGTTAATATATATGGCCATATAAATATAATTTAAAAAAGGGTCCCTAAATAGGCCAAACTGGAAATAATAAAGGATATTTTTAAAAAATAATAATAATTAATCCTGCTTAACCTTAAAAGATAAAAATGGAAAAGATATAAAGATGGAATAAATCTTATAAATAAAATTAAAAACCGGCTTAAACCGGGTCCTTTTAATAAGGCTCGAAAACAGTCTCGGCGGAAAAATACCAAATTAAAAGGCCTAAACGGTATCGTACCTAAAAGGTATTTTAATTCTAAAAACCGTAACCGTGCGTTAGGGTGGTTAATTTAAGGGGATTAAACTGGAGGAAAAAGTAAAAAAGGACCTTTTAAATAAACCCTAAAAGAAAAGGCCCGGGCTGGTTTATTATATAAGGCTAAATTAATAAAAAGTACAAGGTAATAGGGGGGATAAAAGGAGCCGAGCAAAGCCGCTAAAACCAATGATTAAATCCTAAAACACCCGATCGATACGGCCTTATAACCTAACCGGTAAAAAAAAAGGAGCAGGAATAATTACCAGGGAAATTAAAATTAAATAACCTTATATAAAATTAATAATTTGGAAAAAATATACCTAAAGGAGGGCTTCGGGTAATAATAAAAGTGGCGTTAATTAAAAGGGCCGCCTAATTATAAATAAAATGCTTAATAACCTAAATACGGCTTTTTATAATACGAGCCCCGGGCCCTTTTATAAAAGGAAAAGGAATATAAGGGTTAAAAAAAACGAAGGTTATACGATAAAGTGTAGGACAAAAAAAGGCTGGTTTATAGGTATAATAGGTTTAAAAAAACCAAGAGGCCTATTGGCCATTAATAAACGCCAAATAAAAGCCAAAAGATTAGGGAGCCCCTTATAAACCTTCTTATTATTACTTTGGTTTAAATGGGATATATTTTAAGAAAATTAAGGAATAGATTAAAAAAAGGGGTAATAAAGGGAATAAGTATTTAAGGAAAAAAGGGCTCGGAGGAAAGAAAAAGAATAAGGAATATATAAAAAGAAAAATATTATAGGGAGAAAAAAGGCACCAATAAAAAGTATATAGGAGGAAGAATTATCGAAAGTATAGCAGGAAAAAAAGGGAAAAAAATTAGGCCAAAATATTTATATAATTATTTAATTAAAAATGGGAGGCCCGTTAATAATTATAAAAATTATAAGAATTATAAGGGTAATAAGGCAAAAGGGTAATAATGGGAACGCTTGAAAAAACACCTATTTACCTAAAAAAATACCACCGTTTATTTAAAACCCGCCAGTATATTTAAACCTTATAAATATAAATACCCCTTTTTTTCCCCCCATATTTCCTCGATTTTTTTTAACCATATTATTTTCCAGCCTTAAATTTTTATAATATAATCCTGCTTAATTTATTCTTTATTTTAATTTAACTCCTTTTTTTTAAATTCCCTTACCTTTTAAAAGTTTATATTACCCTTAACCCAACCCCCGGTATTTGGTATTTTTTTAATCCTTTTAATTTAAAAACTTTAATCTAAGCATACCTTTTATTTTTTATTATTACCTAATAAAATAAAAAAGCCCTAAGCAGTATTATTTTAATAATAAAAGATTATACCTTCGAAGGGTTAAGGTTAAAAAACGAAATTAATGTTTAAATACCTGAATATTAATCGGAGTTTTTATTTAAATTATCCCAAAAGGTAATTTTTTATATAAAAACCTTTATTAAACCTTAGCGCCTATATAAAAACCAGGCCCGCTAAAAAGGGCCAATCCTTTTATATATTTTATACATGGATAATTTAAAATTTAAAGAAATTGCCTAAAGGAATATAAGTGTAATTATTAAGAATATGCTTAATCCTATTAACCGTTATAAGAATAATCGCTTCCGCCAACGGTTCCGAAGGCCTATTATTACTAAAGCGTTTTTTATAAACATTTAGGCATATATATATAATATTATTAAATTATTAAAATATAATTAACCTTTTTCCTATTAATAATTAATTACCTATAAGGATTACCTCGAAATATATAGCGGGGTAAATAATATTAAATTTACGATTACGGATTTTAAACCTTTAAGGGGGCCTAAAAATATACCAATTATTAAAAACCAGGCAGCCCTTATAATTCCCTTATAATACCCGTTTTTTAAAAATTACGATTTATTTAATATAATAAAGGCAGGGGTTAACCTTATAATAAAAGGGTAAAAAAATCCGCGAATAATTTTTATTTAAAATTATTATAAGGGTATAATATTTATTATATTTATATTAAAAAATATAGGAAAGAATTTTAAAGGGTATATATAAAAGGCTTGTATAAGGTTTTCGGTAATATTTTAAAATAAAACCAATAGGGGTATATTTAAAAAGTACGGCCTTCGGCCTAAAGTCCTTTTTATTGGGAATACATAGTGAGCGTAAGCGAGCGAAGTATTCGCTTTCTAAAATCATTAAGCCTGTGAGGGATTACTAAGAGTTACAGGGGGGAAGTGGCTCAAAAGGTGAAAAGTATGGAGTCCTTCCTAATTAGGCGAAAAACCACTTTTTAACAATTTGCAGGTATATTCACTAATATAGGTATATTAAATAACTTATTCTTATTATTTTGTAATATTTAAAAACCCTTATCAGTAATTCCAAAAAAGAGCTATAAGCTTATCAGTAAACTTAGAAATATATTTAATGTGGTTTTCCCATATGGTTTAAGCCCTATACAACCAATAATAAAACGTCTATGCATTTACTATTTTACAAATATATACTTGCCCGCATCCACTATAATAAAGGGAATAAATGAAATTCGAATTCATAAAACGGTGTATTAGGAGTTTCGCTATATAAAGCATATTTTTATTTATTTTTACAATTTTATTTGCGTTTTTAATATCATTTTTAAAATTTATTATGGTCGGAATCGTAAGGCGGGTAGGGGCGTGCGGACCATATGCCTAACCATATTATTATATGGCTTTTCGCAAATGCACTCCTGGCCGCATCGGCCCGAATAAATTAAATAAAAATAAATAAAAATAAGAAAAATACTGTTTAAATGATTATCCTTTCATTCCAGTTTTCCTTACATTTTTACGATTTTATTTGCATTATTTATATTATTTTTAAAATTAACTAAGGATGGAGTTAAGCGGCGAAAAAATCAGGGGCGGGCTAATCATGTGACCATTGATTTTATTGTACAGTATATGGGCAGTTATAAATCTGGCCTCATCCGCCCGATAAAAGGGCTTAAAAATGAATAAAAATTGGAAAAATAATATTTATAATATTACCTTTCCATGGCAGCTCTCCTTAAACTTTTACGATTTTCTCTGCATTATATATATCATTTATAAAATTTACTGCGGATGGAATATTAAGCGGCGAAAAAATCAGACGCGGGCTGATTATGTGACTAACCACGTTATTATATGGCTTTGGTGAATGCACAACTGCCATACGCACCAGGCCGCATCCGCCTAAATAAAATAAATAAATTAAAATAAAAATTTGTAAAATATTATTTAAATAATTCTTTATTAATCGTAGCTTTTATTTTATTTTTACCTTTTTCTTCGCGTTTTTTACTTAATTTTTAAATTTCTTTATAAATATAATCGTGGGGCGGGAAAAAATTGGGCTCGGGTTAATTATATAACTAATTACATTATTATTTAACTTTCGTAAAAATATACCTGCCATATATACCAGGCCATATACGCTTAAATAGAATAAATAAAAATAAATAAAAATATCTAAAGCAATATTTTAATAATTATATTTCGATTATAGTTTTTATTTTATTTTTACCATTTTATTTACGGTTTATACTTTATTTTTAAAATATATTATAAACGGAATCGTTAGGTGGGAAAAGAATTAAGGGCGGCTAAATTATATACCCAACCATATTATTATATGGTTTTTTAATATATATACACTTACCCGCATCGGCCTAAATAAAATAAAATAAAATAAATAATATTAATAAAAAGATTCTTTTATATACGGACTTTCTTTTACAAT